>SNQJ01S0082327.1:4795-34610 GCA_010110895.2 Picea sitchensis
GCCAGGTGGGAGTCAATTTGGTTGGATTTAAATCAACCAGTTTCAAAGACGTGAGTAGGCTTCTCAAAAACAATTCCACAGTGCCTGGAACGAATGAACCGCCCCAATTTTCTTCCGAAGACAGAATAAAATTAAAATCCCCGGCAATGATAATGTTCGGGATAGAGTGCAAACCACTCTTGGAAAAATTACTCCAGAAGAGCTGTCTATCTTTACATGAACCGTAAATATTGAGGAAAGCCACCTCCTTTTTAGTGGATGCACAGCTGCTAATTAATAAAATACCACTGACAGTCAGAAAAGGTTTTAACTCGAAGAGGTTTGGATCCCAGGCAACCATTAAGCCTCCCGAAGAACCCAAAGATTTTACAGTAGTAGCAGCCCAAGAGGGACGAAGTTGGAGTAAGAAATCTCGAGCTTTTTTTTCATCTGACAGAGTCTCTTGAAAGAACACAATGTCTGGCCTTGTACGATCAAGCAATCTGCGAACCGAGGCAGCTTTGAGGGTGCCTCCGATCCCTCGGATATTCAAGGAGAGAAAAATCATCACTTTTCCCTTGCTTGGGCCTTCAAAGCTCTAAGGGCCCCTAAAACCGGGGAAGTTGGAACACAAACATCTTCGGAATGACTCGAACTAAGCAGTTTCTTTCGAGAACTTCGGGTTTTGATAGGCGACAGTTCAGAGGCCAGACCTCGAGACCAAGTGAAAGCTTTTCCCCCCTTCCCACCTAACTGAGTGGAAGTTGAGCCAATTTCCAAAGAGGAAACACCATCTTTCTTACCAAGAACAAACGACAACGACTGTGTGAACCCGATGACAGAATGGCTAGGTAACAAGGAGTCGAGGGTTTCGATGAGTAAAGAGGCCTCCTCCTCAGATTCTTGATAGCCTGGAAGGATGGCTAAGTTAAGGGGAACTTCTTCCTCAGTGGAAGAGGAGGGCACTGGCTCACTGTCGAAGAGAGGAGGAGGGGAAAGAACCAGTTTAGGTTGCAAAGGAAGAGACTGATTATCTAAAGGCTGAGCCAGTCTGGAAGGCAAAGAAAAAGAAACAGTAGGGTCCTCTGACTCAGGTTGAGAAGTGGGCGTTGGGTTTACAGTCAGAGGGACTGATGGTAGGGTTCCAGGACAGGAAACAGATGGACAACAAGGTGCAGAGGGTGACTTTGAGTAGTAAAGAGGACTATGGGAAAAAGGACTAGTGATGGATTTAAAAGGAATAGTGGAGGCCCTTAACCATTCCAAACGATTAAGGGCTTCCTTATCCTCCCTAGTCAGAGAATTAAACAAAAGAGGGCAGATTGTCTGAATCATACCAGTAATAGAGGCATCTGGCTCGCGTAAGGAGGACGAGGCTCCTGAAGACCCTTGCAAGAAATCCAGAGAGGTGTCCAAATCAGTATACTCAAGGGGGCTCCTCTACAGCTCTTCCTCTTCAGATAGTTCCTCCAAGAGTTTCCCCTTACAGTCACGACGAAGATGACCAATTTTGCGACAGATGTTGCAGCGAAAAGGCAGCCCAAGATAGTCCAGTGGCTGAGAAAAGGAACGCCCTCGCCAATCGATCACAATCGATTCCGACAAACCATTAAAAATGTCCACCTCAACAAGTATACGACCCATCTTTTGCACCGGGGACTTGAGAGCTTTTTGGTCCAGTGAAATAAACCTCCCCAAAGTGTCACCAATGGCCCTTAAAGCACCTTCATTCCACAGGTACAGTGGGAGGCCTGGAAGAAGTACCCAGAGGTGTCTAAACTGAAAGAACTCCATATCTGGATTGAATGCAATCCTCCACCGCTTTAGCATCAGACTACTGCCCCCTAATACCCAGAAAGAACTGAGTAAGAGGGAAGCATCCTCAGGAGAGTTGCATATGAACCCCAACCAACCTTTTGTAAGGTATAAAACCTCAGGGGTATAGCTGAGGAGGGGAACCCAATGCAACTTTATCCAGTTCTCCAGTGCGTCATTGCTCAGGGATTTATAAGATAAACGACCAACAAGGGAGCAGAGGGCCATTCTGCAAGTATCCTCTAAACCAACGTCGTTGCCTAAAACCAGGCGTCTTGCCTTCTGGTTTGTCTTCCACACCTTTCGACGGAAAGGAGTCGAAAGAGTTTGAGCAGGCTGTGTTTTAACCCCTCCCAGAGAAAACTCAACGGAAGAAGGCAGTCTTGTAGGCTCACTGGCCGCTTGGAAACTAGCTCTGTAGTTCTCAGATGGGCTAAGAGTTGTCTTAAGAGAGGCAGGCCGAAGCAAAGAAAGAAAAGAGGTTTTACCAGTTGTACTTTTCAAGGTAGAGAGCTTTTGCTTTGTAAAAGGTCCACCTCCCGACGACTCCTTTTGAAGATTATCCACTGACTCAAACAGCCCGGCTTGTCTCCAAATAACCTCATCCTCCGGGTTCAAAAGAGTATTTAACTTTGGATCCATGGAAAGAGACAAAAGAGAGACCGCAAAGCCTCGGATGCCAGACAAAAAGACACACTAGTTCTGACAAGAAAGCAAACCAATAAAGAAACAACCGAGAACCTAGGTGAGCCACTCAGCTGAAAGAGACTCCTCTCTAATTAAAAAACCAAAGGCACCCAAACTTCTCGGGAAGGCCAGTTAAAAGGTTTTAAAAGACTGTGTAACTCCAGCGTTGTCCTCAAAATAAAAAAGATTTAGTAAGGCTACCTGTAGGCTAAAAAGGTTTTAAACAGCTAAGTAAGCTCCAGCACTGTCCTCGAGCCTAAAAGATTGAGTAAAGTTGCCCCACCCTCCCCGAAGAGGGGACAAGAGTCCGACAGAAAACCGAAAACTGGGCCGACAAACCATCGAGTGCCTTGCCTCAGTAGAAAAGCTAAAAAAAACTCGCCAGCAAATCCGTGACTCAAGCTACTAGCCGATTAAGGACTGTGAAAACCGGGGTCTTTGCGCAGATTTGAAATATAATTTCCCGCCCGAAATGCTCGACTCTCTGGCATAAGAGTTTCTCTCTTCATTTTCCGTTGAAGCCTCAACGGAAAGTTTGAAGTACCTCAAATTCCACTGGAGCTTCATTTTCCGCTGGACATGACATTACTTATCCCCAATAGTGAACTCCAATGAAATGAAGTTGGCATATGAAGTGGAATTGGTAAGGGCCTAGAATGGAGCAAGGGCTTGTTGGATAGAAAAGAGCCCAAATAATTTTACACAGTTGATGCATTCAAAATAATAATTATACATTAGTGTTTGTATCTTTATTTATATATATATATATATATATATATATATATATTATTTGACTTTTATAGTTAAAAAGTTTAATTTAATTTATACTCACGGTTAATAATAATCTTTACAACTTAAGTGTTCTTCATAACAAAATTTGGATTTTAATTACACCTCTCAATACAAGAACACAAATTTAATTGACGATGAGACCACCTTATTCATTAGACGAAAATAACGGGATATTTAAGAAAAATGATGGGATTACGGAAATTTAAGGGATGATGTTGCAGTCCTACACCTCGAGTATATTTCTCAATGCATTCTTCTATTTTATAGGACTACATCACTCTATGGCCACGCCATAACTGGCCACGCCATAACTGGCCACCTACCGTTCAACCATTTTTTTAGGGTTACTTTGTTAAAATCCACGTGAAAAAACCTAAACCATGTGCCCATCAAAATTGTTTCTTAATGTAGAGATCACATTCGTCCTCCTATGTAGTAGAGGAGTTGAAATCTAAATGAACTCACATTTTGGGTCCTATATAATGGGAAATCAAACAGTTATTTTACCATCCAAATACTACATCCGTTTTTCTGGTGTAACTGAATTTGCAGTGTCCAAATTTGACCAAGGATTCATGTTATGTAAAAGATGTAAAATTTCAAAATATGAAATCAGATGTTTTTTTGGAAAATCTTCATCAAATCCTAAAGTCATTCCTACAATTCCAACAAAATAGTAAGAGTTCAAGTGGAGAAATATATGGGAAGGAGAATATGTAAACCTTATTTATATATATATATATATTAACAAAAGCAAAGTTTGTAAATTAGATCTACAATAAGTAGTTGAATGACATAATTGTTTAAAAAAACTGCTAAATATTAAACTCTGCAAATTATGAAAAAATGTTTGAAGAACATGTCTAATTGAAACTCCACTTGCAAATACCACAAGTATTGTTCTTCAACTTCAAAAAATAATCTGGTATCCAATCTTTATTCACTATTATTGAATATAAAACCCATTTCTTTTTTTAATCTTTGTACAATATCTTAAAGAAAAGACCTGGTAATGATATACAGTGGAAATTACGATCATGGTTTTCACTATGTCATCAAAATGTGTCTTTCTATTACAATTCCAAAACATTATGTTTTCTACTTTATTAAAGAAATAACCACAAAAAATGGACTATTTAATGATTGTTGAACCAGAAAACAAAGGAATTCCAGTCAATAGATTTTGTGATTATAATCGACTTGAACTAATCAATTTATGTTTAAAATTACATGGATCTTAAATAATTCTTTATTTACATCTTGACATCTACATGATGATCAATGATTATCAATTCTACTTGAAATTTCATAGCTATTTGAAGAACTCTTTATAGATCTATAATTCAAATCTTCAATTCCAGGTTTACATTCAGATTTTATTCTAGATTTAACTTTCATATCTACAATTGCATATATATATCCTAACATTATTTTAAAATATGGCCAAGGATCAAGTGTTACAATTAAGGAATAAGTCATATCCCTATTTTTTTTAACCTAATTTGGAAGGCCCATAGGTCTGAAGGGTTGGAGCCTACACTTTGATGCCATATGTCATGGCCCAATATACTAAACATAAATATACAGAAGGAAACTTCAAAAATTACATAACTCACAAGAGTAGTGAGAGTTAAGGAATCTACCTGCGGTGAAGAAACCAACGTTCTTGCAATATTGTGATTTCAGAATTGTTGCGCTACTTTGATCTTTGATTCGATCAACTTAAAAAAAAATGGGGGATGACTCTACACCCAACCATAGACCTTGCTACTCTAATTCTTTTAGCAATAGGTCACCCTCGAGCCCTCAATTCACTATTATGCCAACTCTTCTTAGCATTCTCCTCAATTACCCAATCCAAGAGAGATGCTCTTTTCTCCTTCTTCTCCATTCTTATATAGAATCCATCCGTGATAAAGAACTTGATCCCTAGGTTCCACTTGTCATTATGTAATTATTTTCTTTACCTTGCATTTTCCTTTTCCATAAACTTATCTTATTTTTAGTATTTTTTCATAAATTGTATTTACTTATTTTACCCTTTTCTGTTTTTTTCTTTTATTACACAAATATTTTTTTTAAGTATTTATTATAATTCATTTATGATAATTATTATACTTTTATTATTATTATTTTTTATTTAATAATAATATGGGGCATGACATGACCTTCTACCTAAGGGGATCTAGGCAACCTCTAACTAAAACATGTACATCAAATCATCCCATCATGGATACATACAAATAAAACATCACACTTTGGATTTATTAGAGTGGTCACATCTCGTGAAAAAAATGTAGGGTATGTTGTAGAGAATTTGGGGTGTAACAATGAGAATTTTGAAGTAAAAAATCGTCCTTGAAACAAAAAATATAATATCAAAATAAATTTTAAAAGAACCAATCATATTTTAGAGCATGATATCATCTCTTATGGTTGAATTGACATTATTTGAGTTAAAAATGTTTGTTTTTCACATTTTAAATGGAAAATAGAAACATATAGTTAACCATGTTAGTGTTGTAAATAAAATACTCATAATGAGAAAAGTACTATAAATTACTTTTAAATATAATATAAATATACTCATGAAATAAAATACTATTAAAATAAAAGTAATTCACTTTAACAATACTTTAAAAATGTTTTTTTCCCAAAGATTTTTTTTTTTTATATTCAGAAGGTATGTCTTTAATATCCCAAAAGGAGACTAGTCTTTACTTCTCTATCTATCCTTCATACATAAAAAACGACTCATCATATATATGCATTTTTCATCCTTACCTTCTATACAAAACTACATCAAACGCCTCCAAGCAAAACACTTTTTATCAAAACAACAAGATACATCCAAGCCTTGTCATATACTTTCAGCTATTTGCTATCAACCCATTATAAAAAAAAATAAACGGTACAACAGATCTAATTAAAACATATTAAAATTGAAATTGCATAGCCTTAGTCTCCTCTATGTCTATAATTCATAAAACCCCAGGGCCCCAACCGGAAGAGACATTTATTCTTTCGTCAACTCATCAACTTTACCATTAAGATCCATGTAGATGTGTCTAAAGGAGAGTCATTCAGATGATTGAAGTTGGAGAAAGACATCTTGGAGAAAAGGGCCTAGGTGCACATTTGTCATTGTATCTTTTTTAAAATCCCATTCTATAAAGATCTTCGAGTCACCTAGAACCTGTAACTTCCTTACCTCTTTTTTCATTATGACCTCCAACAAGGTTCGAAGAGAAATCGATTTCGCTCTATTGTTATACCCCCGCCCTGGGGCATACCTAATATGAACATAATGGTTCTATTTGAGGAAAAACACTTTACCTACCCCACAAACTGGTCGGTCTCCTTGGATGGATCCATCAAAAAATCCCCATGGGATATCAAGATCCAGCTCAGGAATAATTGAGACCCTTTGTTTCTTTTCTTTTGGCTCAACTACAAATTCCTTAGTAATCTTGATAATAAAACCAGTTGTTACTTCAGGAAGATTATACTCATTCCTGAAAATAATTGATTTGCACACCCACCATAATCCAAATACCATAATACAAGGGAAAACTTCAAAATATTTTACTGATTTGTCTACAAGCCGATCATTAAGGCAATCCTCCAACTTCGACTTTTTGCAGGATGACTTCAACTTGATTTCTTCCTTCACAATCCTTAGAACCCACACTGCATAAGGATACCAAATAAAGATACGAGAAGAAGATTATTCATTGTTTTTATACAACACACACCTATTAGGACCAGTCCATCCTCTTTTAATTCCATTGTTTCAACTCAATAGATTATTGTTAATCTCTAGCCACATAATAATTTTGGTTTTCAAGGGGGCATTGAGATTCCATAAAATTCTCCACCATCATTTATTTTCACCATCAAACTACACCTCCATCAATGTCTGATATCCTAGCTTGGAAATAAATTCCCATGCATTAAAGTTCTTGGGAAAACAAAGGACGTCATCCTCCTCCTCTTGTAACCTTATAATATTGGAGACTAACTTACCAACATAATTATTCCATTAATTGGCTTCAATGCTAACCAACCTAATATATTCCATTGATTTCCATCCCATCCTACACCTGGCTTGGGGTGTTTGGGTTTTCGCATCTTCTAGAGAGTAGATGCAAGCTAAGAGGATAGATTGAAGGAGTGAATATGAGAATTAGAAATAATTTTCTACCCCCATCCGTGGGTTCTCACCTAATATTATCTTCTTTTCATCACTGAACCTCCACACAGTACACTTTCCTACAAGAGAAAAATTAGCCACTAAATATTTCCAAACTATGGATCCATTCAAATACTTTCACAATTGTCAGTACCAGTATTCAACGGGCAGACCCTACATATATTTTATTTTCATTAAACTTCCCCATAAGGAGGTATTATTAGTAAGTATCCACAAACTTATCGCAGTAAGAGAATGAGAGAAAATGAAAATATGTTTTATCCTCCATCCCCTGATCCTTTTGGGAGTTGTGTTGGCGCTATTATGTGCACATGTTGTAAGACCCAAGTTTTGGTTTATCTAATACCAAAAAAACCCACCAGAAATCGGCCCTTTCGAAATCACCTGCTTGTGCAGATGAAGTCTCACCTAAGGTATCTATGGGGACTGCAAGAACCAGGCTTATGCAATGGTAAGGGAATGGGAGGAAAACATTCGGTTCATTCTTCCTTATTATGTTGTACGCATAACTATGTTTTGTTATGTTATTAACTTACTCATGATTCAGATTCCTATACTTGTGATATTCCAGTTTACTGTATAGATTTGTTACTATCACAGTCATGAATCATTGCACCATTCTTAACTATCATATGAAGTTATTCTACGATGCATGCAAATAGTATTCATCATCAAACACAAAAACATAAACAAAACAAGATTCTATAACATATCTTTATCATTCCTTTATTCATCCTTCTCAACCTCAACTGTTATATTCAATAAATCTGGACTAAGTATCAATCATACTGTAACATAACCTAATTTATCATAATCAAACTTCATCAGAATAATACCTAGCTTAACCAACTGACTAAACCCCTAATATCCCAACCCGTTACATATTAATATCAAAAGCTAGGGCTAAAAACCCTAATCTATTCATCCCAAAAATATCCCATTACAATGCATTGCCATTCAGTTAACTGGTTGTTCAACGCCTTTCTTTGTCTTTTCAGCTTTCATGTTTCTTTTTTGTTGTTCTTCTATTTCTGGAATGTTGGGTTATCGTTCTCTTGTTATGCTTTATTTCCTTTCTTTATTCTTCTAGCTTTATTCTTTGAGATTTATTCTTCGAGATATGCATTGTATTCCTTTTGTGCTCTTTCCTCCTTCTGCACACTTTCTTGTTGGATGTGCCTCAGCTGCACACTCTATAGCTTCCCTTCTTCCTCCATGCACTTTTCATATACGTATGACTTTTCCTCAAAATTTTATAAAAAATGCAAAAACTGTTTTCAAGACTGCCAATCCAATAAGCCCCCAACACTCACCTGTGGCTCGTCCTAAGCCACTCAAGCCCGTTTCCTACTCTTCCATATCAAAATGAAGTTTTAAGAGGCCACGTTTTCCCCCTCTACCTCTTTGATGATTGTGGCCTCTATCGTTGTTATCTTCTCTTCTCCTTGTGTGGTTAAGTTTGTAAGTGTTTCCTCTACTTCCATCGCTGCTTGCTTGACCCTACCCTACATTGTATCCAACTCTCCAATTACCTGCACTACCTCTTCTTGTAGTGGTCCCAATATTTGTTTCAATATATTTTGTTGATCCCTCATTTTCTCCACTTCTACTTGTGTCTTTTGTTGAGCCAGGATGGTTGACATGCACATTATCGATGGTAGTGTAGCTACTCTTTCTTTATTGTTCCTCTCTTATATTGGCCTCTATGACCATCATCTCTGGGTCTTTTATCAACTATCTCCACTCATGTGTGTTCTCCTCACAAAGTTTCACACATTCACCTTCAATATTCTTGAATTTGGAAACTTTTATGGTTGTCATTCTTGTTTTGTATTCACGCACCTTTGGTGGTGATCCTGGCATGATCCCTAGCTTTAAATATTCTATCCGTGATCAGAATCCCTTAATTACTTCATCGATCGTTTGCACTTGTTCCTCCATAGTCGCTTTGACTATTGCTTAGGTCTTCTTCTCCATGTTCCTCGATTCATCCTTTTCCTGACCTTCTTCTCATGTTCTTTATAGTTCTTCGCAATAACCATTAGAGTTTCTTCCTTCTCACTCTTGAAGGCCTCTTCTCTCCTAATAGCGGTATAAGTCCAAACGGCGACATCGAGGGTTGTATTTCCCATGGCAACAACATCGCTTCTACTGGGTGAAATAAAATTTTTAAGCCTCTTTTTCCTGTAATCATATTCTATGTCGATAATATGTTGAGGTTTCTTGAGCCTGATACCATCCTCCTCTTTTCCTACACCCCTTGGTAAATCCTTCAAGTTTAGTTTGGGCATCGTATATGAAGCCAATTTCCAGGAACCTTCTCTTTCAATGTGATCCTTATCTGATTCCTTCTCGTTTACTTTCATGAAGCGCTCATAACCTCCAAACCTATTACTAAGTCCATTGAAATATGCATACAAATTTACGTTGGAAGTGATGTGAGCCCCTACATCCGATACGCTCTCAGCGCCTAAGTATTTTTCCCTAGATAACTCCATAAATGGTTATTCATCAATGATGTCATGATCCACAAACTTGATGCTGACAGTATTGCAAAGCATATCTTCTTCCCTACTCATCTCGGGGGGAACCAATGGTACTGCTAGCAGATATTTCCCCATTTGTCTTAGGTGACAGGTTCCTGAAATAACACTGTGTGCTCTCTAGAAGTTGTATCATTGCTCTATTCTCTAGTTCTCTCTTGTTTCCTCTTATTATCTCTCATTATCTCTCGTTGGTATGCAATAATTATTTACACTTAACGAACTTCTTATGTTTTTTTTTTCTTTCGTGTTGAATGTACATGTCCCCTCCTTCCTTAACTAACTTGTACCATATGTCATCGTGGTTGTCGAGTTGTTCCATAATTGCATCTTGATTACAAAATCCATTAGGTGATTTATCCCTCGTATTGCCAATCTGTCGAGATTTCCGATGACTTTTCCCATTTAAGACTTATACGATCCTTTTATGACCTATCACTCCTGCTGTGTAACCGTAATTTCTCTGCTTTAATGATTTTAACGGTATTTTTATTTCCCAACTATGCACTAGTGTATTGTTGTTTTATCTATACGCGTCGTAGTCAATCTCTTTTGTGTCTCATCTCCTATTTTGGTGTAGTTTTATGCTGATATGTGATGACGATTCGTTCGATGGACCTTCTTATGCCTTAGTATTTGAACACTCTTTTTATTTTCCTTATATCTACTTTTTATTTTTATTTCCTTCTTTTTCTTTCCTACTATGATACAACTACTATAATACATGTATTCCGACGCAACCCAAATTATTGCGTAGCCTTCCATCCATCTCTATAAAGTTTCAACCGACTTCCATTCACCATTCCTTCCAAGACTTCTCCATTCAAGGTTTCCAATCATGCAACACCTGTCTTTGTTAGTTGTTGAATCACATAAGGTCCTAACCAGTGCATTCGAAACTTTCCTAGATGTTGCATATACTTGTTGTCATAAAGTAGTACCATATCCCCAACTTGAAAATTCTTATATTTAATGTGTCGATCATGCTAGGCCTTATCTCTAGATTTCTGAACCCGCTGATGGAATCCTATGACAAACCGATCCTCCTCAAGTTGTACTAATTTTTCCAACCTATCCTCTATTGCATCGATATCTGATATCTCTATGATTATTGCAATGTGCAGGCTAGGCAGAATAAAATCCAATGGCATTATTGCTTCTTTCCCATAGATCAACCCGAAAGGGGTCTGTCTTCTCAACTTCTTACTTGTAGTCCTGTAATCCCATAGTACTATGGGAAATCTTAATTCCTAGTCATCTCTCCCTACATTAAAAATCTTTGTCAAGGCATTCTCCAATATCTTATTAAAGTATTCCACAGTTCCATTGGCTTGGGGGTGATATGGGCTACTCTTTTGGTTATGAATCTAGAACTCCTCAGTCAATGCTGCAATTTTTGTGTTTATACATTGTGTCCCTTGATCACTGAGTAATATGTGTGGACATCCAAACCTTGTGACTGTTGAGGAAAATATATGAAATGATCTTACTCAAGCATTTCAGATCTTTCTTGGCTAAGGAAAGATAGACGAGAATATCACCCTATGTTTATAGCCTCAAAATTTGTTTCCTAATCCACAAGTATTAGTTACAAGGGCTTAGGTTGATTTTTTAAAATAGGAGATTGCTTCAAAATTTAACATTTTTATATAACTTTCTGAATATAACAAATGCAAAAGTAAATGTGGAGACAAAAGCAAAAATACCAAGTCACATATTAAAACAGATGAGACAGAATAGCAATCACTTATTTCATTCCAAGAAATCAAAATAATCGTTCTCTTTACAACAATCCCTAAGGGAGTTTGGACCAAAGTCAAACTAATATGTCCCCGATGAAAACCATACAAAAGGACTTCTGATAGAAATTAAAAATATGAACTTTAAAATCTAGTTCAACTTGCCATAGATTGTTGTCCACTTGAATCTGCACAATATCCTTTATCAGTCATGAAATTTAATTCATAAACCGACAAGTCTACACAAACTATCAAAGATAGATCAACACCTATGAAAACAAGTGTCTGAATGATGTAATTCATCCTTGAATCTTGTTGTCTACAATAGGACCCTACTGTTATAAAAGAGAATTAAGTTTTTAATGAATTGAAGAATGAATGAAAACTGAACTATTTCAATAAAACTCAAGAGAAAACCTTAGTATGCTTTCTCCTTCTATTCTCCTCTTTTTCTTCCTTCTCCTTTTGCCTTTAAGCAATCAAAATTAGTTGAATTAGTTCAACTACCTCTTTTAGTTAAGTTAAATAAAACTCAACTAACTTTTAGTTTAGGGGAAGAATTAATATAATAATAATAAGGATCTTTAATAAATAATAACTAGTAGGTGGGACCCCTTGTGACTCCCTTTAGTTTCTTAACAAAAATAAACATAACTAGTCAATCAATCAAACACACCCCTCCTTGTGGCTTCCATCATCATTCTCATAATTTGAAAAATAAATATCAATGATATTTTAAACGATATCCAAAAATGTCACATCCAAAATATCCAAAAATAGTATGTTGTCCAAAAACTTCAGCAGTCAACTATTCTCAACAATCAATAATAAAATATACTCAAAAACCATGTTTTCCACTTTGGGAGGCAATTTTGCCTCTGGTTTTGTTGTCTCCCTTTGAATTTCCTGAATTAGCCTTAGGTTGTGTGGAGCCTTTAGGCTTGATCTCACTAATGACATGAGAACAATCATCTCTCAAGTGCATGCGATATGAAACGGATTTGGTTGAATCACTCGAGGGAGAGGAGGGAGTAGTAGCATCTTTTCCTTTATCATGTGTGTGGTGGGTTTCGGTTTTGAGTCTCTTTCTTGCATGGGAAGACTATATAGGTGAGTGTGCAGGGGAAATTTGGAAATTTGGGTTAACTGGTGGAGGAGGGGCAGGTAGAGACAAATTGGGCCAACCACGATGTTGGGATATTGTTGGGTGAATAATCTCCCATCATTCGTCATTCTCAGGGACTTCATGTTGTAATAAAACATGAGGGGGAACATGGATACCATGGACATTTTGGGGTTGGAAGGGAGGCCTTTATGGCCTAGGTTGGACTACCCCTTATCTAATCCAGTTGAAAAATCTAGCTTGGAAGAGATGGTTTAATTCTTATGGAGCTGCATCAAAATGTATCAAGAATCTTGGCCTTCCAGGGTCTCTGTTCCAATTCCCTCTGCCCCTGTTATTTCGGCCATGGATTCCTCTGCTGAAGAAAATAATCATGTATGCAACGTTTATTAGCAACTAGCTTCTTAAACAAACCATGCATGACATATCTTTAATATGAAACAAATTTTGGCTCAACAATCACATAACACCCATGCAATCCAATCTATAAAATTCATTAAATACTTGTCAATGAGAAGGGGGTGAATGAGGGTTTTGGGATATCTAAAATGGTGTATTGAGAGAAAAAGTGATAAAATGAAAGGCAGTAAGAGCATGATTACTGATCAACAAATCATTAAACAACCAACTGCGTTACAATAACAAAATCATATCAATTGTGACCCATCTCTGTGTCATCCTTTAATTGTTGTAATACATAGTTTCCATTTTGTTTTAATTTAATTTTAAGAACAGGGCATGCAAAGTAAATCTAGGATTGTGAGGGGATTCGTAATGAGTGAAAAAAGTGAGAAAATGATAGGGTATGATAATGGATATTGTTCATAAAACAAATTAAATAAGCAATAATCATAACTTTGTATTAGAATCAATCCAAAAAAGAACCAACATTCATTGTTTCTCAATTATATACCAAACTGTTTGTTGTTCCAATAATTAAATTTCCCAGAATTTCTCAATTCATAACAATCTGTGCAATCATAACTTATAAAAAAAAACAACATTTCCATTCAACGGTCTTATATAGAAAAGCGTTGATCCTTTCTTTCTTTCTTTTTCTTTTTTTTCAATAATCAAAAAAATGCACAGCAATATGCTCGACATCTATCCCTGATAATCCATAATGCATCACGATAATAATCAACATCCATTGTTTACCAATTAATGATCATGCCCAATTAAAATATACACAGGTTTCCTTTCAAATACGAACATACTTCAAATATGTTTGATTATACACAGTCTTCATCATATCAATCAACAAGATCTTGCAATGAAACAACAATCAACCAAAACATAAAACGCGAGCCTTATCACTGTGGATATAAATTCCTTCTAAACAATTGGTAATCTGTACAATGATCCAATATAATATATGAAGCGAACATAACCAACTAAACACAAGTATCATTTTTTTTAAACTAGCCATAACCCTGATCAGGCCTTGCAAAAACCACACAGGTGTTTCCATATGTAATTAAGACCACATTGGTAAGAACACAGTGAGTGAAACCTATTGAGCACTCAACACACCTTAAAAAGCCTATGTCAATTTTTATGTTTTTGGGTACCACTTGATCTTTGCACTGTCTGAATTTGTTTTCCTTTTGAGAAATGTGTTGTCTTTGCATGTTCTTTTGACTCTCATTAGCTTTTCAGTTTTATTTAACTCTATGAAACCCCATGAATTTAAAAGTATAAAAACTTAAATAAGGAATCAACAACTAAATAACTTCACCCGACACACTCAAGATTCGACATCAGAAGAAATAAAAAGGTGAAAAGGAATCACTCAAATAACCCCAGTTGTCGAGCGTTGATATTCACAGGTATCAACAAAAGGAAGTTTTGTTTCTCGACAAGTATCACATATGGATATCGCCAATAGTCAATCCCCTTCGGTATCGGTAAAAGGCAAAGGGAGTAAAATGTTTAAAAAGAAATAAATGATATCCTCGATAGCCGATACCCGACGCGCTTGTCGGAATCAGAGAAAACCGAATCGCAACAAACATTTTGACCACACTAAAGTTTTTCTTCGATCACCGATTCCTGAAGCGTTTCGGCATCGAGAGTTTTTTGAGGAAGCTAATCTGAAAAAGACACGCGATAGGTTTATCCCTGATTTTCGACCCTCGATATATTTTTGACATTAGCAATCCCAGGCTTAGTTTAGAATGCACAACTTGAAGAAAGTCCCGATTCCGACTAATACTGGCAAGTTAAGTCACCGTTCTTCAAAGCCACGTGTCCCAAGCCAGTTTTGCAATGTCATCATCGTACGATGAAATCGATCAGTGTCAAATATTTTTGCAGAAGGATATCAACGAAAACATCCATAGCACATCCCCGATCCCCGATCCGCCCACTAAGAAAGTGACACGATGGGACGTTTTAGCGCTAGATACGTTTAGATTCAGAGCATTTAAGGGACTAATTAATTCCAAATATCGCATTAGTTTCTACTTCGTGTGTGAATCAAAAGTCCGTTTGAAATTACTGATTGAACACATCACCCTCTGTGCCTCTGCTGTCAACCCATGATGAATTAAATTTGCAAAGATTCGGCGAAAGATTTGTTTAAATTTCACTCATCACCCAAATTAATTGGTCGATGTGACATAGTAAGTTCTTCCTCGTTTAAATTATCTTGAGCCATTTTAAACGAGACCATTATGTGCGCAAAGGAGTTTCAAAGCATCCAGAAAATTGAAACAAACAATTCAAAGCATTTGAGATCCCGTGAGTATCAAATAACCAATTTTAGCAAGCTTTACAGGTATGTACCAGTATGGATTTTTTATGATTACAATCCATATATGTATTTTATCCAGGGTTGCTCAGTACATAGTCTCTAAACGATTTGTCTCGATTTTAGGAACAATGCCTCCAAGAAAAACAACCACTAGGTGATATCCGAGAGCATCAAAGATAAAGGAACTAGAGGTACGAGAAGGCTCTTCCCCAGTGGCCGCAAAACAATTAGAACTTGCTCCAAGGCCAAAACCGGTCATCAGAACATCTACCAAGAAGGTTTTCACTCAACCTCCTGCCTTTGGAGACATGGAGGCAAGCACAGGGACCAAGGAGGTACTCCTGCACTTGAGAGAACTTTTCAAGAATATTATCCAAGAATAATTCTCATAATGTATCCAACACAGCGACCCCAATATGAGAAAGCTCGACGATGAATTTTTTCTGAATATTTGAAGATCGTACTTGCACATGGTGGCAAGAAGAACTCCAGTGTTCCCTTGCATAGAACTCCTGAAGTGGCTCATCAACCACACGGACACACAAAAATGTTTGATTAACAACTTCAATGGCGACTGTGTCGAGGTTTTCCTTCCGGTAGAGGTGCAAAGTTACTACAATCTTAGAGACCCGGAGGAGTGGCTAAACATCGATTTTGTCATAAATTTATATGAGCTCCTTGACACCGGCCGAGTGATTCCTTCACGATGGAGAGAAGATAAAAAAATACACCAATCAGACCTCCAGATGGTACCAGACGGCCAACTTAAGGGAGTCGTATATGTATCTAATGTCTCTCATCTGTCGGTTGTATGAGGAGAAATATTGTTCTAGGTTTTCAGAGGCATGGATGCCTCTAGCTTACACAGTGGCCATTTTCAGGAGAAGTTTCAACTAGGGAGACATCATTTCAAAGCATTTGAGCATCTTCATACAATAGGATCATATGCCGAAAGAAGGGGAGACTCCATCCTTCTACATGGCTTCATATTTACTGGACGTCATGTGTGCCAGAAATGTATTTGCCAACATGAACTTGAGCTGGAACGCCTCAGAACTCCTGGTCCACGTTTACTTCAACATTTTATGGGAGAACAAGTACAAAAAATCCCACTCCCTCATCTGTGATGAATTCATCGCGTGCATTCATTTTATTCTTTTCAAGAAAGAGTGTTTGAGGCTATCGATTGTGGCAAAAAAGGTAATAGCAAAGGTTGGCCACTGGTATCTGGAAAAACGAGATAACTACATTAGGGTATTTGGGGCCACTAGAGCACCTCATCTCTTACCATCACATGTCCTTGATCGGATTTTTTTGGGGAAAATCTACTACCAGACCATCCTGCAAGGTTACAACGCTACCCTAGTGAAAGATAAGAAATGGGCATTTATACCTTATGGATTCATTATAGGTTTATACCTAGTAAAAGACACCACTCAAGCTAAGCAGGAAGGTCTGAGCCAATTGGAGTTACGATTCTAGACCGGTCCTTTCCACAAGCACGACCCAAAGGGTCTAGTCTTGAAACATGCGTCTCAAGTGTTGTCCCGCTGGCCATACGCCCACGACAAGTTTGAAGATGAGGTCTTCACAGAAAATGCCCAGGATTGGGATGAATTCATTGCAAGGATGGTCAACCCTAAGATGACTAGATTCAAAGCCATGAGCCTGGATGAATAGGAAAAAATCCTATAACAATCGACTCAAGGGGCCCTAAGGGCCAGAGAATAAATGATAGCAGTTGAAGAAATAGTTAGGCAAAAACCGTAACAACAATGATTCCCCAGGTATCCCCAGTGAAAATTAGAGGTCTCCTTGAGGCTTAGGACGCACGGGAGAGGAGTTTACTCATGTTAGAACATGCGCAATAGATAATTGATTAGCTACAAGATGACGCGAACATCCTATATATGACAAGGCTCCCTACCGACGACCCGGATGAAAGCCAGACGGGCCCAAGTGGCCATGAATTCATAGAATTTGATTAAATTACTGGGTTAGACGACCCTGAATTCACAACACTACCGATCAGATCACCGACATATGTTTCAGCTCAGCCAGAGACAATCGAAAGATCAGGGAGGACCAGTGTATCAAATCCCTTAAGTGAGATGATAAAGATCTATGACGATGATGAGAGCCTAGAAGTATCTATTGTGACCCCTTTACATATCGAAGAAGAAAAGGGACCAAAGAAGGCATCTTCCCCTGTTCCCGATGCCCAAATTCAAGAGGTTCCATAGAAAGAACAAGAATCTGAGAGTGTCCTAGACACTGAGTTATCCAATGCATTGGAAACCCAAGCGGACAATCTAAAGGATGATCTAGGGTCAAATGAACCAAAGGAAGGATCTCCACAGCATAAAATCATCATCTCAATGGTCGATGATCAAGTAAGTATCGATCCTACTCCCGACGCCTCTATTTCAATCAGTACTCAAACCCCCAATGAGCTACAAATAGAAGTTGGGCCTTCAGAACATAGGGATGAAGTTCAAGAACCCAGTCTTGAACAAGTATATACCATCAAGAGTCTGGGGAATATACTCACCTAGGGAGATCATCAGATCCCTGAACCCATGGACGAAGTAGCCGACATACATGCCATAGCTTATGATTGGAAGAGGAAGGATATTGTCCAAAGTACCACCAAGAAGAGGAAGACCACTCTAGATTGCTCCATTCTCATCACTATGGAGGAACATCTAATCAACACAGAGCATGATAATACATATGAACTCATTAGCGCAGGGATGGAAATCACATATGCCACCCTAGATAGAGCCAAAAGTCATGAATATGAGTTAGTCGTTGCCATGAAGTAATTGGAACATTTGTGCCACTTGGCAAAATACTACTAGGACACCACACAAACCACGATGTTCCTAAGGAGAGAATTTCAAGAGGCCTACAGAAAATTCACAGATGAACGACACCTATTCAATGCAAGGATAGACGAGCTCCAGGGAAACACCCTCATGGCACTTGCGACGTGCAAAGATATGGAGCGGTGGTATGAGAAAGCACAACAAGCTATGGAGAGAGTCAACTACATCATGGCAGTCCAATAGGTTTGAGATACAGAAGAACACATAATTCAGGTGTTAAAGGAAAGAAACCTTAATCACATGAGGAAATTTGTTGAGTATTGGGAAAAAATGGCTCGGGAACCTCACCGAGAAATCCAAGAAAAATGGGCCAGATGCAATAAAAATTGGATCAAGATTAATCGGGTGATGAAAGAAATTGGACTCCCTGAGTTTGGCACACCTGATGACTTTGTCGACTTGTGTGACATAGTCAATTCGCACACCGAGCAAGACTCATCATGGGCCAAAGAAATAATGAAGGTGGAAGACATGGCATCAAGTCAGGTGCGACATTTTATGGAGCACCCGATCAAAGCTCGGGCTATGATACAATAGTTAAGTTCCAGTATAGTCAAGTATCGGGCGCATGTGGTAGAGATAAGAGAGATTCACTCGGCCTCGATGGAACAACATAGATTCCCATATGCAAACACCTGTGAATATATGTTCATCAAGTGGTCAGAGTACGAGAAGACTCACCCTCTTAAGTGATATCTTGAGATGACTCTTTGAAGAACTGATAGAAGAGAACGCCATGTGGCAAATTTTGTTTTACTTAGTTTCACTTTAGTTGTTATTTTTAGTTAATTTTATGTTATAAATAAGGGAATCGACCGATTAGTTAAAGGTCGATGGTTGTTGTAAAAAACTCTCATTTTTTGGTCTTGTTAAGAACTATTTCGGAACTTCCTTTAATCGAGAAGTCCTTTAGGACCAAAGACAAGTTTATGTTTTCATCAAATGTGTGTATTATTGGATGTGGAGAATAACTATTTCCTATTTCATCTCATGAATGGAATATGTAACGAGTAAGAGCTACTAAATCTATTGATAAGTTATCTGATGCAATGTTTTACAGTTCTTTCTTTAATGATGAAAATAAATCTTTGTGTTATCATGTGATTGATGATTAGGGTTGAGTGAACTATTTTACTTGTCATTGTTTATCACGTGCATGTTTTCTTATGATAATTTGTATCTCAGTCAATAATTGGAATACTCACACAGTTAACGTATTAGTATTAGGCCTATGGTAGACGATCATTATCCCATTTTTATTTTTTCAACCAATTTTATCATAGAAGGACTAGACAGAGACTTGATGAAAAACCTCCATAACCATTTCACTGATAAAACAATACTTAACAACCCAGAAGGTACACGAAGGGAGAAAAGACAGTTGGAATCTAAATTGGGCTTTGTCAAAATCAAATGCAGGGAGACAATAAGAACACGTTCATATTTAATAATAAAACAGATATTTGATGTTCTTCCGACACTTATATCAACCATAGGAAAAATTCCTTTCAAAAAAGACACAACAGTGAGCTACATAGTCTTGCTTATTACTCCAAATCCTAGACGTGGCCAATGTTCAACACCCGAGGAGAGAAAAGACAGGTAGAGTAAAATAACCTAGTGCACATGGTGCATTTAGAACTTGCAGAGGAGAGGAGAAGTATAATTGAATAGTTTTAGTTACCAAAAAAACACAAAGATATAACATCTCTATCCAATACTTAAGAGCCAAACAACTTGACAACAACATCAGTGAGGAGACATTCGTTCTTTTGACAGAATTCTTAGATACAACTTGTATCAATCCACAACCATACAGGCATGTATTAACGTTAGATCCAACCAATACTGGATCTTGGGATACTTTGGTGAAAAGATAGTAAGAATGGGCCAAGGAACATGATCGAGGTTTAAAGAAAGGGCACAACAACTGTTGGCCATTCCTCTACGACTGGGAAAGTTTTACCACCATGAATGTGAGGGAACGAGTTAAATGATAGTAATAGATAGAACAAATCCCTCCATTATCAATGCAGAACCATATTTACCACCTTTCACTTATTATTCCACAGAGACCCATCATGATACTAAACTGACTGAGAAACCAGTCAATGTGCAACTTAAAATACCCAATTCTTTTTCTTGCAATCCCAAACATTTTATAGTCACCACAAAGAACCATCTACACAGTCAAAATTCTCAAGAACACACAGAATCCAAGCATCACTGAGACATTATTTGTTCATACAATAGAGAATACCTCATGGATGGAGAGAAAAAGAATCATACCTGCGACAAAATGCTTAAATGGTGAGTTGGTTGAGCCTTATTTCTTCCAAGATCTTGAAAATGTGGAGCTTCACAACCAACAAAGCGAAAAATGCAACAATGGAACAAATGCTAGGGTGACGGGCGATAGGGGAAGTATGGAGTGACGTGCAGTAAATGCATGCCGCTTCCATCACCTAGGCTATTGAATTTGAAGTATGAGACATCCCAATAAGCATGACATTCACCAACAATTAACCATGTATTCAATGCCAAACCATCGTGAAATCTACAACGATATACCTTGCATAGTGTGCCACCCAATTTCATTTACATGTTAACCCTTGCCATAACTCCATGCCATAATACATATTAAAATGCTATATGTGCCCCATTCAAATCTAATGAAATTCGCACAATTCACTAACCAACAATAGCATAATAGTTAGGACTAACACTAATATCCTTTAACTTTTCCATTTGAACTTGCATATAGTCCTTTATCATAGCTCAAACATATAACTTCTTTCCCTTTAGGATTATTTTCATAGGTTTTTTTATTTATTTTTTATTATGATACCATTAAAATATCTCTTGCATATATGTGGCTAGGTAATCGATCACAAGGATTAGTGACAAGGAAAAATCATAGCAACTATAAATGACATGCTCCTGATAACCATAGAACGTTTTTTGTATCACAAAAGCATTCCATTAAAATGCATCAACCACCTATTATCATGTCAAATGAAACCAAGATCGCATCGTTAAAAAATGTAGGACTGTGTAGGTAGCATCAAAACCAACAAAACATGTATAATATGTCTATCCTTGCACCTCTATTCTACAAGGGGGTCTCACCTACTAGTATTATATTATTAACATAGTTAAATAATAGGGCCTTAGCAATACTTTGTAGGAAGAATTCATCGTTATGATTTTAATCATCAACAAACTGGTGACTCCACGGGGAAATCTATTTCCAACATATTAAGAACTCATAATGTCTAGTTTTGCAGACTAAGTAACATCAGATCAAGAAGATATAAATCAGAATGATTATGCAACAGGGGGAGTGAGCGGATTTAATGGAAAAATGACTGGGAATTTGGGAATAACTCATGGAAAATGTTAAGTATGAGGGGGTTTATCCTTGTAAGCATAATCATTCAACTAAAACTTGTTCTTGACTTCAAGGAGAAATTTTTTTCTGAACTTTCTCTTTTGAATCTCGAAATGGATGAAGAAAAGGAAAGCAAAAGTGGGATAAAACCAACTATTTCATAAACCAGCAGTGAAAGAAGATAACAATTTCAATGATACCTTCAAGGGGAACATCATGACAGTTGTGTAATCTTGATTGTTATTGATTAACAATACTTTGCAGAAGCGTTTCTTTGGTAAAACTAATCCAACATTTTATTTTTGACAAAGATTGAAGTCAAAAGAACAAAAGAAAGAAATGTCATAACAAAAATGAAACAACAAAATTGAAATAAGAAGAACTGAAATAGTAGGAATGGAAAACTACTAATGTGAAAGAATAAATGAAAAGATACTAATGTAAAAGAAGAAATGAAAACCACTAATGTAAAAGAAGAAATGAAAACTACTATAATACAGAAACAATCCAAACAACGTTAAACTCTTCAAGTTGGTTCCACTTAATGTTTTAAGTGGGAAACATTGGTGTTGTAGGAAAACAATCGCTCTTGTAAGTCCTTTAGAATATAAGAATTTTCACCCAGGACAAAAGCAATCTTTAAAAGGACCCAACCATAATTTTTGAAACTTCGAAATTCTTCCTCTATGAGCATGAGATGAATCCCACAACAATACCTTCTCATTGACTTTAAATTTGACAACTTAGACACTCTTGTTGAAATATTTTTTAAGAGTTTGTTGTCTTCTCTTTATATTATCCAAGGAAAATGTATTTTTCTCCTCTAAATCCAAAAGTGCATTCATTCTTTGACAAACATCAGAATAATTTAATTATTTGATCTGTAGCATTAACCTTAAGGAAGAAATTTCCAGCTCAGTAGGAAAAATGGCTTCTTGACCATAAACAAGATGGAAAGGAGTGCAACCAGTGCTCACCTTGGTGGTATTTCAATATTCCAAAAGGGCGTAAGTGAGGAGAGTGTGCCATTGATGAGGCTTATCTTCGATGAGATTTTTCATAATTCTTACCAGATTTTTATTGGTAGACTCGGCCTGCCCATTTCCTTGGGGGTAATAAGATGATGAGGTAAAATGTTTAATCCCAAACTTAGCTAAAAATTGGGTCAGCTTAGTATAAATAAAAGCGGGACCATTCTCTGTAATATTTTTCAAAGGAAGACCAAATCTGGAAAAAATATTATTTTCAAGGAAAGAAATCACCTGTTCATCCGTCGAATGTTTAAGCAAGACAACTTCACCCCATTTTGTAAAATAGTATGTGGTTGTCAAGATAAAGACTTGTCCTGCTGAAGACAGGGGATTAATACAACCAACAATGTCCAAATCCCATTTTGAAAAAGGAAAGTCTCGAAGGACAGGTTGTAAAGGCATGGCTGAAAGGCGTTATTTCCCAGCAAATTTCTGGCACTTGTCACAAGATCTTGAAAAAAAGTAAGAGTCACGAAAGATTGAAGGCCAATAGTATCCTTTTCTGGGCAATGGTTTTAGAAGAAAAATGACTTCCTACGTGAATACCAGATTTGAAGAAGCATGAGTTTCTTGCAATAGTTTTTGTGCTTCCTCATTGTTTACATAGCGAAGAAACATACCATCAGCATATCTTCTAAACAATAAGTCTCCTATAATGATGTATATAGTAGATTCGAGACAAAGCCTTCTTATTTGATGAGTGTCTAAGTTATCTGAACATATTTGACTTTTCAAATAGTAAACCAAATTTTTATACCAAGGATGTTCAGATACGGGAAGGATTTGATTATCAATGTAGAAAAATGTTGATAGAGAACTATCATATCCATCAATTTATTCACTAGTTTCATCATGTTGGGCTAAGTGAAGGACTAAGTCACATCCCTTGATGGTGTTAGAAGTCATGATATTTAAATCATGCTCCTGGATCTTGGCAAGCCAATGTGCAAGCTTCCCTAAAAGATAAGTTTGTGAGAGTAAAAACTTGACAGCGGGTAAAGGGACTTTTACCAACGTGTGCTTACCTAAGATGAAGTGGCGAAAATTTTCAACAGCTTTAATAAGAGAGAAAGCATGCTTTTCAATAAAAGAATATTTAAACTCATCATCAAACAAACTTTGACTCATGTAAGCCACTATTTTTTCGTTACCTTGGTCATCACCTTGCATGAGGATAGAAGAAATGGCTTCCTCTGTGGCATTAGTATATACCATAAATTCTTTCTCAAAATCTAACTTCACCAAAACTAGTGTGGAAATGATTGCTTTCTTGATCCCTACATAAGCATCTTAGACATCGTCTGTCCAAGAAAAGGAACTATCTTTCTTAAGCAGATTATGAATTGGTTTGACCATCACAGCAAAATCAGGAACAAACCTATGGACAAAGTTAATAACACCCATAAAATCTTGAACCTCCATCTTGGAAGTGGGATCAGGTAGATTTAGGATAACAACAATCCTTTTAGGATCAATTCTTATTCCTGAATTGAATACAATGTGTCCAATGAGTTTTCCCTTGGTAACGCCGAAAATAGACTTAGAAGGATTTAGAGAAATGCCAAATTTCCTACATCGCATGAGAACTCTTTTAAGATGACCAAAATGATCTGATCGATTTTTAGAATACACAGTTAAGTCATCCAGATAGATCTAAATAATCTTGCCAATCAAATTGTCAAAATCTATTTGCATATCTCTTTGAAAAGTGGCACCTGCATTAGATAATCCAAAAGGCATATGTTCATAAGAAAAATTGCCCCAACAAGTAATAAAAGTGGTTTTATATTTATCTTCCCTTTTTACCTTGATTTGATTGTAACCAGAAAAACCGTCAAGTAAGGACATCATCTGTGACCCTGCAATTTGCTGCAAAATCATTTCCATATTAGGGAGAGAAAAGTGATATTTATACTATCCCGATTCAATGCACAAAAATCTACACATAATCTGATTTGACCAGTTGTTTTCCGAACGAGAAACAAATTGGAAACCCATCCAGAATACTTAATCGAAAAAATGATCCCAGCCTTCAATAGTTTTTCCAACTCCTTTCAAATAGTTTCTTCCAGTGTAGGGTTAATGGGTCTTTGTTTTTTCCTAACTTGTTTTATTCCCTCCTTGATAGGAATGGAATTTTGTAGAAGAGCAGGATCCAAACCACGAAGATCCTCATAAGACTAAGCAAAAACATCTTGAAATTCACCAAGCAGCTTAGCGAACTTCAATTTTTCTTCATCAGAACATTGGGCACCTATTTTAACATTATTTGGAGACTCGAGTGTTCCAATGTTCAAGGAAATGGTTTCATCCACTTTCCTTTTCGACTCCTCTTCTTTATGTTTCTCTTTGTTTCCTACATCACTCAATGAAAATGAAATTTCTAGAGGATTCAAGCCTTTAGGAAATTTTTTCTCCTCCATTGATATAATTTCCTTGGGATTATAAGGTTCATTTTGAATGAAAGCACAAATGCTCTCATCACTAGGTAAGACTTTCCATGACTCTATGTTTTCATGGATGTCTAGATGATACAGATATTGAAAGTTACAATTAGGTCTTTGTGGTAGAAGTTTCTAAGTAGGAGAGGCTGCAAAAACAACTAACCGGTCAACCATTGAGTTCAATTCCCTTTTAACACGAGTGATGTTGAAAGATAGTAACTTTGAGACAAGTTCCCAAATAGTTTGGGTGTATCGTTTCATTAACTTGTTGCTAGGAGAGTATATCTTACGTACAAGGTTTACAACAAGTTTGGAATCCCAAAAAATAGTAAGGTGACCACAGCCCAGATTATAGGCAGTTTCAATGCTTAACAGTAATGCTTCAAATTCTGTGATATTGTTTGTGCAAGCAAACTCTAACCTATAGGAAAAGTTATGAATTTTACAGACAGGAGAGTACAAGATAATACTAGCTCCATCTCCTTCATTAGAGAATGAACCATCAAAGTGCATATGCCACATCCCATCATCTAAGTCGATTTGTTCCAAGGTAGTGTTGTCCTCATTGGAAAATATGGAATACACTCCTAGGTCCTCCTCGATATAATTCACATTAGGTTGTGTAACACTTTCTATGTAAGGTGAAATTCTCCCCTCGCTTAGTACTATGATTTTTCCCCATTCCAAGGAACAGATAAGTGTGTCTCATCAAGTGAGAGGTATCCACCCATCAAATCTTGCCAATCTCTTCCTAAGATGATTGAGTAATTTCTCACTGCCATATCAATTACCTGAATATTAAGGGTTGTCCTATTTCAGGATGCATGTGCAAAACCAAGGTCATGTCCTTGATTTCACCTATGGCCCCAGTCAATGCACAACTTAAAATACCCAATTATTTTTCTTTCAATCCCAAAAATTTTACAATCACCACAAAGAACCATCTACATAGTCCAAATTATCAAGAACACACAGAATCCAAGCATCACTGAGCCATCATTTGTTCATACAATAGAGAATAACTCATGGATGGAGAGAAAAATAATCATACCTATGGAAAAACACTTAAATGGTGAGTTGGTCGAACCTTCTTTCTTCCAAGAGCCTGAAAATGCATAGCTTCACAACCAACAGAGAGAAAAATGAAACAATGGAACAAATGCTAGGGTGACGGGCGATAGGGGAAGTATGGAGTGACACACAGTAAATGCACGTCACTTCGATAATATGGCCTATTCAATTCGAAGTATGAGATAGCCCAATAAGCATCACATTCACCAACAATTAACCATGCATTCAATGCCAAACCATCGTGAAATCTACGACAATATCTCTTGCATAGTGTGCCACCCAATATCATTTACACGTTAACCCTTGCCATAACTTCATTCCATAATACATATTAAAATTCTATATGCACCCCATTCAAATCTAATGAAATTCACATAGTTCACTAACCAACAATAGCATACTAGTTAGGACTAACACTAATATCCTTTAGCTATTCCATTTGAACTTGCATGTAGTCCTTTCTCATAGCTCAAAAATATAAATTATTTCCCTTTAGGATTTTTTTTATAGTTTTTTTTTCATTTTTTTTATTATGATATCATTAAAATATCTCTTGCATATATGTGGCTAAGTAATCGATCACAAGGATTAGTGATAAGGAAAAATCATAGCCACTATAAATGGCATGCTCCTCATAACCATAGAACTATTTTTGTATCACAAAATCATTCCACTAAAATGCATCATCCACCTATTATCATGTCAAATGAAACCAAGACCGCATCGTTAAAAAATGTAGGACTATGTTGGAAGTATCAAAACCAACAGAAAAACATGTATAATATGTCTATCCTTGCTCCTCTAGTCTACAAGGGGGTCCCACCGACTAGTATTATAATATTAGCATAGATAAATAATAGGGCCTTAGAAATACTTTACGGGTGGAATTCATCGCTACGATTTTGATCATCAACAGTGACAACATTTTCGAACAGAAATCGCACAACTATTTTTGCAGTATAGTCTATAACTGGGGCCGCTTATGCCCATCTTGTCAAATACTGTGTCATAGTAATGATATACCTTTCCCCTAATCTTATTTCTTATGGGATGATTGGCCCCTCAAAGTGTATGGCCCATTTCTCAAATTCTTGCAACATAACCTGTGGATTCAAAGGATTTTTTCCCTCCTAGATGGCTTTTCCACTCATTGGAATACATCACATGACGGACAATATTCCTTCTCATCCTTGTGAAGTGTCGACCACCAAAGCCTTGCGCACAAAATATTTTGTGCAGTTGCTCGCCCTGAATAATGTCCTCCAACAATTCCAGTGTGTTCTTCTTCAAGTATTACCAACATTTTGTGCTCTAGCACACAACGTCTCGATATTCCATCTACACCCATATTGTATAAGTTCCCTGCAATCAACTAATAATCTTCTTCTTTCACTACCAATTGTTTCTTATGTGCTACAATCATCTTATATGGATCCATGCATGTGTTGAGAAACTCCACGATGTCTAATAAATAAGCATCCACCATCCTTATTGCAAATAACTGCGCATCTGGGAAGTTGTCATCTAAATTTCTTGCATCTTCCTCTGACAATATGCGTGATAGATGATCTGGTCCTACATTCAGATTCCCTGGTTTCACTATGACTTCAAAGTCATATTCCTAAAATAATAAGAGCTACATGCATATTCTCCCCCCCAACACTAGCTTGTTGACTAAGTATTTTAATGAAAAATGGCATGTATACATCTTAAAATGATACCCCAATAGATAATTCCTGATTTTTTGTAGTGCATAGACCATCGCCAATCCTTCTCGTTCCATGGTTGAATAGTTCTTCTCTGGGATAGACAGCTTCCTGCTAATGGATCATGTTGTCATTGATGCTAATGGTTTATCACTGATGCCAATGGTCCGTCATTGATGCCAATGGTTTGATTATTTGGGAGATTGTTGGATCATATGTAAATGGTCTAGTTTGATTGATGTCATTGATTGATGTCAAGTAATTGATTGATATGATGCCCGTGATGAGAATGATATATGTCCAAGTGGAAACCAATCGATGCAAAGATGAATCATTAGTGTCTTATCATGGTTGATAAGGTGCACAAATGGATGAACTCCAAAGTGGTCCCCTTATGGTGAAATCCCTCATGAGAAGACGCTTTATGGAATGATTTATCCTAGAAGAATGGTTGGAGGACCCATGCTTGTATGTGGAATAATGAGATGAATATCAATGAAGTTGTTGGTGAAACTATCCTAGGTGGATAGTGCTTGACATGCCATTTTTGGTGGTATGTGGAATGTCACATAACTCTTCATGGTTTGAGAGTTATGGCCTTATGAAGTTGGAGGACCCCCATATGAAGGCTTGAAGCCCCAAAAGGTCAAATAAGTAAAAGTTCTTGAAAAGAAGAAATCATTATTTAAATGATAAAGTAAAGTGACAAAAACAAGATGGATTATTTAAATGACAAAGTAAAGTGACAAAATCAAGAAGGAATATTTAAATGATAAAGTATTGGAGAACTTTCTATTCATGGAAAGTGGTTAGCCCTAAAATAAGGAAAATGGGTTAAGTAACCTAAAAATGGGTTAAGTGACCTAGAAGATGAAAGTATAAATAAGAAGCTAGGATCTCTTGTAATATGTACATTTGGTAAGAATCTTTTTTATGGATCAATGGAGAGCTTCTTGGTAATATCTTTTGGAGTATTGATGGAGAGCTTCTTGTGAGAGAATCTTGTTGATGTGGATCTCTTGAGCATGATTGAAGATCTATTCTGAGGAAAAGAGTGAGAGGAGGATCTCATGGATGCATCAAAGTTTCGGCAATGTCGGAGATCTTGATGTAAAAAGTCTCGGATTCATAGAAAACCCTATTTTATGATGCCCACGCGGGTTGTCTGTGTATACGGTGTGTGTACACGCGGGTTGGATGTGTATACGGTGAGTGTACATGTGGGTTGAGTGTGTACAGGGAGCGTGGACTGAATAACCTCATGGAGATTTGTGTTTGAGCTGGTGCCAAGCTCTTGGATGATGAGGCAGGTTCCAGATCAACATTCTATGGCCTCAGATCTATCACTAAGACACTGGTATGGTTACATTATTGTCTTGATAGATGTTATTGTTTGATATGTTGTGAATGGTTAGGGAATTCTTGGTATGGCTTCTATGATGTGGCTCAGTTTGGTTGATTTAGCTGATGGAGTGAGCAACACCCTTGTGATTCGGTAGTGACATGATTGCTATGGTATACTAGTTATTTATACATGATTGAGATAGCATTCATATTGATTTATTGTGGAGCATGAGCAAGCTATTGGAGAGCTTGGATGTGTTGTGACTGGTTGTGGGTTAGTTTGGACAGTGGAAG
>SNQJ01S0082327.1:34620-57177 GCA_010110895.2 Picea sitchensis
CCCAAGGATTGTAGTCCGTAATAAAAAGAAAATTGTACATACATCTTGTGTTCTTTGTGTCCATTATGATGATGACTTGTTGATGATATATTTCTAATATATATTGCTGATATGTGCCTACATCTAACTAGTTATAAATGACAGCAATGGGTAATGAATAAATGTTGAATGCTAATTGATAAGTTTTGTGCAAGTGGGAAGTTTTGGGAAAAAGAGCCCCACACTCATTCATCCCCCCCTCTAAGTGTGGTAGGTGTGTCCAACACCTGCTTGCAAAATTAATTGCATGATTTGTGTCTCCTTCCCCTGGTTGGGATAGCACTGCACCCAATGTTATCGATGATGCATACACATGTACATGAAACTCCTTGTTCCAATCCATAAAAATTAAAATTGGTGTGGTCACCAACTTCTATTTCAGGGTGTCCAGCCCCCTCTAACAGTCTTCATTCCATTGAAATTTTCTTCCTTCTTTAGTAACTTCTCCATCAGCCCTGTGATCTGCATGTATCCCTTGATAAATGTCCTATAATAACTTGTATGAACCAATGCTTCCCTCAGCTGTCTAATTGATGTAGGTGGTTCTAAATCCAAAATGACTACAATATTAGTCGGGTATACCAATAGTCCATGTTTTCACACTACATGTCCTAAAAAAAATCTAAACGGTGCGCAAAAGATGCACTTCTTCAAGTTCAAAGATATCTAACATTGTCTACACCGATCCAACATAAGTATAATAAATTCTATGTGATCCTTCAGTAGACTGAACACCATCCAATCATCCAAGTGGACTTCTAGGAGCTTGTGGATGAACTCCTTGAATGTTGCAACTACTACCTTGGAAAACACCGTAGGGGAGTTCTTCAATCCAAAGGGCATAAGCATGTACTAATAACTTCCCCATTCCATTGGAAAAGTAGTCTTGTGTCAATCCTCCTGCACAATTCTTATATGATGGTACCCAGAGATTCCATCTGTAAAAGAGTAAACTTCTTGGCCTCCTACGTTCTCTAGTACCTCATCCATGAATGGTGTTGGAAATGGGTCATGTAAGCATGCGTCATTTAACTTCCTTAGATATACATAGCTCCTTATTCCTCATGTCTTCTTGTCATGCACCACTATTGCACTTATCCACTCATATTCTTCTACCGCTTCAATGATTCCTGTGTCCAACATCCTATCTATTTCATCTTTTACCTTCTCCTTATACCTCGGATTTAGCATATAAGGCCTCTGGCGCACTAGCTTAGTGCCTAGTTTTAGTGGGAACTTCATCTCGCCTAAGTCTCCTGCTATTCCCTTCATCTCTTAAAATTTTGTTGGAAATAGGTCCTTGTATTCCCATAGTAAGTATGCAATATTCTCAACTGTCTCATCACTCCAATAGTCCCCTATATGCACAAATTTGGGATTCTTTGTCGTCCCAATGTTTACCTTCCACATCTCTACCAGTTGTGTATATGCAGTGGATTCAAGATCCGACCCTTATATGGCTCGTTCTCCTTCTGTTTCAGGTATCTTTACATTCCTAGGATCATTTTCATCATACATTATAACTCTCCAATAGCTTATGAACAATCATATGGTATATATGCTTGTTGCATACTGGTATCACCTCCATCATCTCTCCTTCCACAAAGATCTTTGTCTGAATCACTTGTAGCCCTGCATCTATGGATGGAGATTCATGTTCAAATTTAAACGTGATTTTGAACCTCCAGATCAATTATTACCATCTTGTTGTCTCCCTAGGCATTTCCAACTCCAAATACCAATTCTTCGGAATTGTGTCTAGTGTGTGTATAAATGTGTGTGTCCACTCTATATCTGGTACTGAACCCTACAAAGCCCTACATTGTTCCATTTGACCTATTGGGTCACTCTCCCATGTATATTTATGTGCAATGTTTTCTCCCTCAATGCCGAACCTTCTTTCCATTAGTTTGTTGCATTGTAGCCATTTTTTCATTCCCTCTCTGTGTGCAGCCCACCATCTGGCTAGATTCGCTTTTAATAGGAACATCTAGTGATAACAACCTTTGTTGTTCAGGTACTTGCAAATCAAATGTTTTTAAAAACTTACTTATATCAGTTAATCCATCATACATGGGTGGGTTATATATCTATGTTCCAATCCAACACATGGATCGTGTAATGCACACACATCGTCTAGTTGACACTTCATGAATTCTCTATTTCCAATGCTGTAGACCTTCTTCGGAATCTAACACATATGAACTGATACTTCGCCAACTCAACACGCCATATGTTGTTGGGTTGGCATAATCTTCCATCCATGCAGTCATGTTATATAAATTATCAATGTCATTCCCTCTTGTTGGTTCTATGTACCTCTTTCCTTTTGATGGGTCCAAGGGTGTTGTAACTTTCAAATATTCAACTTCAAATATCATCTCCCTCCTCTTCAATTTGATGATTTCTTAGTTATAAAAATCTCATTCCAGTCCCATCATTGTTGGATATCGTTGACTAACATCCACAATCCCAATAACTTCAAAGTCTTCCATGCTACGCACCCCATCTATGTTCACATGTACTCCCGCCAAATGAACAATTGGAACTATTTTGTGTTGATTCGCTAGCCTGATATGAACAGGGGACTACTTAGGTTTTCCCATCAAATCCCATGTCTGCTTAGGTAACATGTTCACATCTGAACCTAATTCCAAAATAATATTATCCACATCATACTCTCCAATCTGCGCACTAAATTGAAATTCTATATTGGTTCACTTCCTGTGTAGTACCTGATTTACCATCCTTTGTGCTACAAGAGTTTCCCTTCCTCTTGTGCAATGATCAATCATGTCGTATAATGTACTCAGCATAGCCTAATCTTTGTTTAGCTCTACACAATTTCTTAAGATTTTTTTTAGCGTACTTACCTTCCCCCTTGGCTTCTATGCCATTGTGTGATCTTATTCATGAGGTGTTGTTGATGTTGATGCTACCCAATTCATTTCAAGTAACTCTTTCCTTACCCTCTGATATGTCTCATTTTCTTATTGAGGATCAAAGGCTGGTATGGGCCATGTTCACTTTCTTACCCATTGTTATGTCTTCTTTCCTTCATTTTTCCTATCGGTCCCTATTATATCTCCTCCATGTGTAACAATGGCCACTCTAGGTCCTTCATTGTGTCTTTCGGTTGATATCATCTACACATTATGATTCTGATTCAGGTTTTGGTTTCCTCTGGCATACCACTTCACAACTAGTTGGGGACATTATTATGTCGAATCATCCAGTTCTCTGCAATGTGTGCATGTCATACATAGATTCTGGTAGTCACGAGCCTAATGTTCAGGTTTATTATAGTTGTAACATATAATCGATCCTCTTCCTCCTCTTCCAAAGTTACCTCTACCTCGGCCTTAGCCAAATTTTCCTTTGTTCCCTTGATTGAAACCTCTTTGATTTTTGAATTGCGGACCCCCACTTCTACTGCAACATTTTTTCCTGGATCCTGTACATATCAGATGTGCGCTTCCTCATTAATTCGAACGCGTGACAAACCTTCTCCTTGTGTCCTACAAATTTGCAAAAAATGGAAAACAAGTTATTTGGTGTACTCTAGTACTTCTCCAGTAGTGGACATTCTATTGGGTGATGGCCCTATTTCTTACATATCTCATAGTATCCTCCTCCTAACAATGGATCCGGTGCTCCCATCGCCAAATATTGTGTGAATGTTGGGCATTCATCCTTGTGATGGCCTTCAGTCCCACATTTTGTACACCATACTTTCTCACGTTTCTCCTTTCCCTTTGTTAGTTCCTCCAATTGAAATGTTAATGCAACCAACTACATCTGAGCTTGCGTCATTCTACCACTATCTCCAAACGGAGATGAATCCACAAAGAAATTGGGATATTTTCATGTGGTGGTCTGTGATTTGCAGTGAAGGAAGTTGCAAACATCTGCATGTTGTAGTATAACAAGTCATAGATCTGTGGAGAAGTTTTTGAAGAAGAATGGTACGAGTTGTGATATGAATTCAGTGATAGGATTCACAATAATAGGTTGTGACAATGATAGCTACAGGTTATTTGTATCAGTGATAGTGACATGTCATCTACATTTGGCATTTATATTTCAGGGTTGTTGGATGCGACAATGAAAGGTGGTTGTATCCACCTTCCGGTTGTAGTCGAAGAACCTAGGGGGTTGTATCCTCCTTCTGGATTGAGCCAGAGAATCAAGGACTTGTAGCTTCCTTCAGGTTGGAATCTGAGAATAGGGGGTTGGAGCCTCCTTCTAGTTGCAGCTGGAGAATTGAAAGTTGTTGCTTCCAATGAATTTTTTCTTTTGACAAATATATGAAAATCATTTCGTGGTTTTCTCCCATTTGATTTTCTATGTAAAAATTGTTGTACTGTGTATCTATTGTGATGTTATGTTGTTTATTTTTACACTATTGATGATCTATTGAATGTTAAATATAAACTACTAAATATTGTTGGAGAATAAACAATGGTTAAAGGAATATAATTTCTCATTACTGATTCACCCCCTCTTAGTAATCCAACAATTGGTATCATAGCAGGTCATTCAAAAGGAAGTTTAACAACTGGAAGGAGATCATGGATTACTCTAAAATTGGGATACCACAGTTTGATGGAGAAGATTATTCCTTTTAGAGAAGAAGAATGAAGACACACATATAGACACTAGGATTTGATGTTTGGTGATTAGTAGTAGATGTATACAAATCACCAACCACTCCTCCAATAGATAAATATGGAAAGAAACTTGAAGAAAATAATTCAAGAGCCACAAGTGCACTCCTGAATGGTTTTACTAAATCAATATACACCAAGTTTATGCAATGTGATTCTGCAAAATAAATCTAGGATAGACTCGAGAATATATATGAAGGAGATGAGAAAGTCAAGGAAACTAAAATTCAAATTTTTAGAGCAAAGTTTGAACAATTGAAGATGAAGGAAGTGAAAACAGTGCCTCCTAATTTCTACAATTTGATGAGACAATCAATGTCATTAACGGTCTGGGAGAAGAAATGAAGGAAACAATCATTATTCAAAAGGTGTTGAGGTCTCTACCTATGAGATATGACTCGAAGATTTCATCCCTAGAAGAAAGAGTAGATTTAGATACACTAATCATGGATGAGCTACATGGGATACTCACAACTTATGAAATGAGAACAAAATAGGAGAATCAAGTTACAAAGTAAGCAACATTCAAAGCATCCAATAAGAAAAAGAAAAAGAGCTAACTTCATCAGAAGGCTGAAAAAGGGAACTGATGAGTACAAAGGTATGCTTCCATTGATTTGTTTTAATTGTGATGGTGTTGTTCATTTTGATAATAAATGTCCCTATAAGAAAAAGAAAAGAAATGAAGAAGAAGATGACCCTAAAAAGAAAAAGCAAATCCAAAATGGTACAAAAAACAAAAATAAGTTTTTCAAGAAAAGACTTTGCACCAAGGAAGACAATTCCTCATCAGATGAATATGAAGTCATCGACAGTGATAGAAAAAGGGTACAATTCATGGTAGTATAAAAATTTGATGAATAAGGATCTAAAGAAGAATATGAAGAGGTGGAAGTCTATTACAAATAAAAATTGATGAGCGCCATAGAATTTACTAAAAGGGAAAATAATACAAACAAGTCACTCCAGACATAAATAAGAATAGAGAACAATATCAGAAATTTTATTCCAAACAGGTTGAGCAGATGATCCCAAAGCTAAAAATATAGGTAGAAGAAGACAAGAAAATTAAAGAAGCACTTAGAGGACAGTTAGAATAAGGAGACAGGACCATTGAAGGCTTGGAAGCTGAGATAGTCACTCTAAGAAAAGATGTTTAGGAGAAGGACATGCAACAAAACAACACCAATATTTTGGATAATATCATTAACAATCAAATAACTCACTATGATAGATATGGATTGGGATATAGTCAGACGCGGACAGAGAGAGGTTCAAGCTCCAAAATGACAGAGAAAGAAGTAGAAACAAGAATCTATGCAAAAGTTGACATAGGTCCCTCTAAAGAAGAAGACAAGAAAACACAAGAGGAAGATCGCAGAGACACTGCACCACCTAGAATATTCAAAAGTCAGTAAAAAAACAACAAGCTATAGAAAGACTTCAAGAAGAAGGAGCATTCATAAGAGAGACACCATTCCGAAGATATTCCACTCCTAGGTATCAAACTATTTTTCTCGGTTCATGTTATTCATGTCATAATTTTGGGAACAAAGCTATAAACTGTAGAGCCAATACCAATAACATAAGTAATGATGAGGGTTATACTGGAAATAGTTATCCAAGAATATCTCATGAAGAATAATAGAGGCTACAACATATTTGGATCATTAAGTGATGAGGTATAATGCTACAAGTGCAACGACTTTGGACATATAGCTATAGATTGCAGACTTGTTGTTCCTCCAAGATGGAACCAAATAAGAATATCAATAGTCAAAGAAGGAACCACAAAGGATATGGATAAGAAAGTAGGATCAATTCAACACTGAAGGATGCAATATTGCTCTACAATATCAACACAGGAAATGTGGATGGTATGTTGACAATGGATGCTCAAAGCATATGATAGGTGATAAAGACAGGTTTATGAAATTGAATAAGGAAAGAGATGGATACATTTATTTTGGGAATGATAACTCAGCCAAGATTATTGGAAAGGGTACAGTCAATCTCGGAAGTAAGGATGCCATGACAAAAAAAAATTATTGGTCGAAGACATAAAACACAATCTACTAAGTGTAATTCAAATGTGTGATCAAGGACATAGACGTGTGTTTGATTCAAAGAAGTGAGAGATAAGTAAATTAGAAATAGGCAATTTGGTAGCTACAAATACATATATGTTCTAAATTAAATAGGAAAGGAAATATGTTGCTTAGGAAAGGATGATGAAAGTTGGATCTGGCACAAAATAATGGGTCACATAAATTTTGATAATCTTGTCAAAGTTAGCAAAAAGGAAGCAGTAAGATAAATGCTTGAGATCTTGAAGCCAACAAACATTCTATGTAAGCATTGTCTACAAGGAAAACAAACCAAGACAAAGTTCAAGTTGAAATAATACTGCACAACAAAACCACTGGAAATTGTACATACTAATCTAGTTGGACTGACAATAACAAAAGGATTTAAAGGTGAATAATACTTCATGCTACTAGTTGATGACTACACAATAATGACTGCAGTTTTATTTCTAAATAAGAAGTCAGAGGTATTTGAGAATTTCAAGACATAAAAATAAATGGTCGAGACTGAGACTGAGTTGAAAAACAAGCCTTTGATATCAGAAAATGGAGGAAAATTTACATCAAAGGAGTTTATGAATTTCTGCAGTGAACACGAGATAAAAAGGGAGTTCTCAGTAGCTAGGATACCTCAATAAAATGGAGTTGTCTAAAGAAAAAAAGAAATAGTATAGGAAATGGCCATAACCATGCTAATGGATTCCAAGTTGACAGATGTCTTTTGGGTACAAGCAGTGCATACAAAATTTCACATTCAGAACAAAGGGATGCTCATAAACAACAATGATAAGACTCCATACGAGATATGGAAAGCAAGACCAACAAATGTGAAGCACTTCAGATTTTTCGGAAGAAAATGCTACATCAAAAGAGAAGATGGAAGAATGGGAAATTTTGATTCACGAGTTGATAAAGGAATATTGGTTGGGTATTCAAGAAAAATGAAAGAATACAAATGATCCAATATTGGTCTCAACAAAATAGTGGAAAGCATCAATGTGACGATTGATAATACAAATGGATGAAAGATAAAATAAAATAACAAATATTTGGTGGAACATGATCATGAAGAAGATGTGAAAGAAGAAGAAGTAAATGAATAATCAGATGAAGAAGAAGAGCATCCAGAATCAGAACAAGAACAACGGGATCCTCAAGTGCCTTCAAAGACACCCAAAAAACGAGTGCAAAAACATCACTCATCAGATCAAATTATTGGAAATAAAGATGCAAGAATTGAAACCAGAAGAAGAATTCGCTCACCAGGACAACACCATCTATCACTATTATATACTATTGAGCTGAGAAGTTTTGAAGAAGCCAACAAGGATGAATTCTAGATCAAATCCATGTATGAAGAGTTATACCATATAGAAAAGAATGGCACTTGAGAACTGGTTCCAAGACCAAAGAAAAACAATTTCATCGGTACAAAGTGGGTATTTGGGAACAAATTAAACGAGGATGGAAATTTTACCATGAACAAAGAAATATTGGTATGCAAAAGTTACTCTCAAGTTGAAGGTATATATTTTGAAGAGACATTTTACCCAGTTGTCAAGATGGAAGAAATCAAACTAATACTAGCTTATGCATGCTCCAAAATGATTAAAGTGTATCATATGGATGTGAAATCAACATTCCTAAATGGAGATATAGAAGGAGAAGTCTACATTGAGCATCCATAAGGATTTCAAATGTCAGAGAAGAAAAAATATGTTTGCAAGTTGAAGAAGGATTTATATGGTCTCAAACAAGCCCCCAAAGCATGGTACTTTAGACTGGACAGGTATCTACAAAAACAAGGATTCAAGAAGTGAAACAAAGACATAAATCTCTACATAAAGGTGGATCATGACAATATATTTATCATTGAAGTCTATGTAGAAGATATTATCTTTGGAAGTGAAGATGACAGGATGAGTCATAAGCTTTCCAAACACATGCGGCACGAGTTTGAGATGTATTTTCTTGGTGAATTAACCTTTTTTTGGGGACTACAGATATGTCAAAGTAACAAAGGTATGTTCATCTCTCAGACAAAGTATATCAGAGAATGTTGAAGAAGTTTGGAATGACAGATTGTAAACCAGTCAATACTCCTATGGAGACAAGTTGCAAGTTAAGTAAGGATGATGATTCCAAGAATGCAAATTAGAGACTCTACAGATCAATGATTGGTAGCTTACATTATGTGACAAATCTAAACCAGACGTAGTGCAAGTAGTTGGACATGTTGCAAGGTTTCAGGAACCACCAAAGGAATCACATGTCTTGGAAGTAAAAAGGATATTCATATATCTCAAATGTACATAAGAGTTTGGTTTATGGTATCCAAAATGGAAGGATCTATCTCTTGTTGCCTACACAGATGCAAATTGGGTAGGTTGTATTGATGATAGAAGAAGTACAAGTGGAGAATCCTTATACTTCGGTGAGTGTCTGGTATCATCGTTAAGAAAGAAACAATCATCTGTATCTTCATCCATGTTAAGAACCAAATATCAATATAGCATAGAAAAACCTCAAAATAAGTACCCATCGCCTTGAAAAAGAGAGAAATTCAGATAATAAGCCTCTTCGAGGGGGCAACCTCCTTATGCCCACATAAATGTACAATTCCAAGATGATTCCAAATGAAAATGTCTCCTTGGTATATATAGGAGACTAGGAGGTGTAATTACAACTAATGGAATAAAGTTGACATAAATAAAATAACATTACTAATGTAATATGCCCCAATTAAGGGGAAATGAGCCAATATTAGGGATTAACATGCCCCTCCCCTTGAGACAAGAGTTGTCCACAATGCTTGAGTAACTCTGGATGCTTCTATATAAAATACTCATCTTCCTAAGTGAAATCTTCAGCCGGTAGTTTCCTCCATTTAATGAGATACTCTGAAATGGATCTATTTTTCAGCTGGGGAACTCTTGTGTCAGTGATGGATTCAGGCTCCAATATGATTTTTCCTTCCTCGTCAAGCTCTAGAAATATAGTTTGAATTGGGATCTTATCGCCTATAACCTTCTTTAAGCATGAAACATGGACAACTAGGTGTACTCGTGAAGATGCAGGCAACACCAATTTGTATGCCATAGTACCAATCTTTTGAAACACTTATAAGGGCCATAGTACTTTGGTGATAATTTATTATCCTTTTTGGCTTGGTTGAGGGACATCTATTTGTATGCTTGTAGTCTCAAAAACACTCAATCCCCTACTTAAAAACTTCTTTCACTACAATGTTGATCTGCTTGTTGTTTCATGCGATTTTGTGCCATGGTCAGGTTGTCCTTTTTGTTGTTTCATGCATTTTGTGCCATGGTCAGTTGTCCTTTAAGATTTGGAGAACTTGTTGTTGATGCTCTACGTGATCTTCCACCGCTGAAAACCCATTTTTATTTTAGAGAATAAGTAATGGAAGGGTGGTATCCATAGAGTGCCATAAATGGTGTCATTTTTGTTGCAGTATGAAAGGAAGTGTTATACCACCATTCTGCCAAGGGTAACCATTTGAACCATTATGTTTGTTTATCAAAGACAAAGAAATGAAGGTTTGTTTATCCATAGAGTGTCGAATGTTTTCCTCCCATTCTCTTACCACTGTAGAATCCTGGTTCTTGTAGTCCCCATAGATACCTTGGGTGAGACCTAATCTGCACAAGTAGGTGATGACGAAAGGGCCGATGTTTGGTGGGTTTTGTTGGTATTAGATAAACTGAACCTTAGGTATTACAACTTGTGCACAGAATAGTGCCAACAAGTTTCCACCCACTTCCCATTTTCCAGGGGATGCCTCTAGCCTTGTGAAACCTTGACCATAAGTATTGAAGACTTAAATTCTTTATTTTTGCCAAAATTCCTTTAGGAACTACAACGATCAATTTCCAATAAACAAGAATTCTCTCCAACACTTACTTGAGAAACACTAATCTTTCTCCCCTTGAGATCAGTCTGTTAACCTAGAGCAATACCCACGTCTCAAATTTTTTGACCAGCCACAACCAATCTACATATTGAATGTTATCCAATTTGAGGAAGAACCCATGATATTTAAAACCAATCTTCAGTCCCTTCTTGGGGTGAGGGAGGATATTCTCTATTTGATGAGAAGTGATATCAGACAAGAAATGATTGATGAAATAATATTTGTCATCATTTATTTCCATACCATTAGCTTTACAATAAAGTTCCAATAATTCATTTAGAGCATTAAGGTCCCTCGTGGATCCTTGTGTAAATAAAATCACGTCATCTACAAATAAAATATGAGAAATGGTTTCTTAACCAACCAACTTTACACCTCTAAGTATGCCTCTTCCTCTGGCATTGGTCATCAGCTTTCTCAGTGCTTCTACCACTATAGTTAATAGAAAAGGGTATAATGGACAACCATATGAGAGTCCATATGACACTATGAAAAAACTATAAGGGGCTTCGTTGATGAGCACTGCAAATTAAAATGACTGAATACAACCCATTATCCAATTCATGAAATATAAATCCATTCCCATTTTCAATAAAACTAACCATAGGAATGTCCAACTTACCCTATCATAAGCTTTGGATAAATCTAGTTCAAGGATTGTCGTGGTCTATTTAGATTGTTTGATTGAGTGAAGGGTATCTTGAGAAAGATCAAACACATCATGAATTTGTATTTTGTGGATAAAGAAAAATTGTTCCTCGAGTATGAACTCACCTAATATAGGTTTTAATCTCCTGGCTATGATTCTAGCCATAATTTTGGTACTCGTGTTACAACAAGAAATCAGTTTGTAATCCCTCAGGGAAATACCCTCTTGTGTTTTTGGTATAAGAGTGATGAATGTAGCATTAAAGGAGCCCCAAATTCCCTATACCTTCAATACTCCCGTATTACCTTTAATAGGTCCTATTTAATTAGGTTGTAAAAACCTATAAAAAATTCCACTTTGAGCCCATCAAACTCTTCCCTTTTTTCATTCAAAAAAGAGTTTCTTGAACTTCAACCTCTGAGACCTCTTCAACAAATGATCGATTCATTTATTCAGTAAAAACTATGGGGAACTTAGATATGACTTCCATAATCTCCTGGATCGGGCATTCCCTAGCTCCTGAAAGAGAGATTTGAAATGGAAAACACCCTCCTCTGCCTTATCCTTAAAGGAGCGAACATACAACCATCCACTGTTTTGATTTCCCATATGGTGTTCATATTTTTCCAGGCATTTGCAAACTAATGGAAACAATTATTGTTATTGTCACCCTCTTTGATTCATATGGCTCTACTCTTCAGTCTCTATGTTTTCTCCTCCTTTTCTATAATTAAGTAACAAGAATATTCATATGCCCATAGTTGATCTAATTAATAAACGAAAAGATTACTCATAGAATTATCTTTATAAAATTGATCAATATTTTTCTCAACCTTTTTGAGTTCTGCATAAATCCCATCCTTGTACATTTTTATCCATCGCTTCATTGTCTCTTTGAATTTGGTTATATTATCAGTGAAATGATACATAAAAGACAATGAGTATGAGGGATTAATATGATTCCTAGAATTTTTTACCTGGAGGTGATAGTCATCCTCCACAAGCCAAATTTGATTGAACTTTAAGGGAGCTGGTGGCATCGCTCTAATCGATTCCAAATTGAAAATAATTGGCATGTGGTCGGAAAGACCACCAACAGACATGCTTGACTTCATTAAGAGCCCACTATTCATCACTGACTCTGAAACCATAAATTTGTTGAGCATTTTGGATACGACATTCTCGTTAGTACAAAAATTCTCCAGGTTGGAACTAACTTCACAAGATCTAAGTCAATTAGATGATGTTTCTAGAAAAAAAACTATGAAGAAACCACTCTGCATATCCTAACTGGGATTATCCCCCCAAATTTATCTTAGGGATAAATTGAGATTAAAATTTCCATCTATTAGGGTATGTGAATCATTCCAAGCCCTAGAAGTAGGAAAAGTTTCCCAAAAGGGGATTCTATCTTTGTATGGCCCATAAACATTTATAACGTTAAGAATAATTTTGAGATCGTTTGCCTCCAACTTCACTAAAATCACTTAATCGAACTATGACAAGGAAATATCTTTACATGTTGGGATCCATCATGTAATTAAACCTCCAGACTGTCCAACTACATCCACAGAACAAAATGATCACCTTCTCAGACAAGGCTCCAAAACCACTCTATCTCTAGAATCTTCATGCATTGTCTCCTAAATTTAAAATTACATCCAACTTATGACTCAAAATGTGATCCAAAAATCCTTAGATGTAAATTAGTTCTTAAGCATACACTAACATCTCACCAGATTCATGAAATGAAGACCATTATTACTATTTGCAAAATATCATGTGAAAAGTCTTACTTATTCATAAACTTCATTAATTGATCAAGAACTTGCAGAAATAATGAATGCCAAAATAGAGAGAAATAGAGACAACAAATAACAAGTTTCATTACATAGTTTGATAATGGAGTTCACCCATCTTGGGCTACGTCTCCAGGTCTGCTACCAAACAGTGAGACCACTCTATTGATGTTCAAATGCTTGATACAATGATGACTTACAATGGAAAATTTGAATAAAACCTTCAATTCTGATGCTAAAACCAAGAAACAAAGGTTACCACTGAAAGCCTCTTGAAATTCTGAGAAAAATGAGTATAAACTTGACTATGTTATGAACATGTGCTTAATTAAGACCCCCTTTTGCACACATAACAAGACTATGGCTCTCATACATGGAAAACTAGACCAAGACTTTCATACACAACACTTTGGCACATAACTAACAACACCATCAGATTCCTCTTGGAATTTTGCAAAAAATGAGTATAAACACTCTATACTTCTCTCAAAGAACTCTATAGCACACAAAACGAAGCAAATCTAAACTAGGAACACCTCTTGCATGCAAAACGAGGAAAATATCCACTTGGCATGAAATCCTATGCATCTCTTCTACAAACTGACATGCATTTCCATTCCTCATACAGTGGTCTAGTGCTAGGTTTATATAGGGCTAGGTCAGCCACCCAACCCCCCTATATGCTCAGGATGAATTGTTTTAAACTTAAATATAATATTCCTTGTTGGTTATAACAAGTGGTGCATGTGGCGCAACAATCAGATGTTATAGTTAAGATGTTGTAATATTCTAGAATATCCCCTCGGAGGTCACGGGTTATATTCCTTCCAATACCAACAACTTTTGATCCGCAACCCTCCTTGGTATTATCGAAGGTGCCACGTGGCACCATTTGATTGGCCCATGTGTGCACAATCACTTGCCAATGGAACTACAATGTCATATGTCAATCGTTGGCTAGTCCAAGTCACTGTACAGATCCACGTCACCCTATTGACTCAATTGCACTATCACCATATGGCCTACCACGTGGCACCCTTTCAGTGGTTCCACATGGAAGGTACAGATGCCACATGACACCCTTTTAGTGGTTCCACATGGACCATACATATGCCATGTCATCCATATGGATGACATGTGGAAATATCCAATTGGTCCAACTAGGCTCCAAATGTGACAAATATTGGTGACATGTGGAAATATGTCGTGCTACCATGTGACCATCCTAACATCATCCTGCCATGTGTTACTACCAACTCAATTGTATGGAATGCCACATGGCATCCTGTGGGCCTACACGTGGCATTCCCATTTGTGCCTTCTTCCCTATTTTGTTGAAACTTTGAAAAGACATAACTTTCTCATACGACGTTTGTTTGAGGTGATTCATGTGTCGTTGGAAATATCTCGTTGAGATCTATGCAATGGAGTCATTTTCATTAGCATTTGAGAAGATACAAAAATTTATCATTTTGGATCCTCTTGGATCACACCTCCCCACTGAAGAACTTTTAGACCTCCAAAAGTATGGATCATTCAGAAATGAAGTAAGGATACTTCCACCTCACTTGTCCAATATCATTCATCCTTCATGCTTAGATAATGAGCACCTGAATGATCACAACAATAATGAAGACTAAAACAACATTTTTGACCAAGTTAACCATTCCCTTAAATTCACAAACTTTGTCCTTCATTGTTGTAGCTAATAACCATACTCCATTGATTAGTAATAAATCAAAAAACAAAACTCAATATACATATGCGAAAGAGAATGAACCATCAACATATTTTCCCTTCTTAAGAGGAACAACATCAACCAAAGGACCTGTTTTACTTTCAATCGTAGGTTGTAAATCTGGATCTTGGATACTATAACCTTAACTAGCATTTTCATGTGCCTTGTAGTGACAACTGTCAAATTCATCTTCATATGATGATCTCTCGCAATGAACTCAATCCCATCCTTGAAAAGATGATACTTGTTTTGTTCCCTATAGAAAATGGCCTTCCTGTCATACAAGTATGGACTTCCCAAAACCATCTTGCAAATGTCAAGTGGAACCACTTTTATCTCTACCTCATCAATGAAACTGGATGTGAACGCAAATCATAACTTGCATTTCTTAGTTAGCTGTAATTGATTTTTATCGCAAATCCAACCCAAATGATGCGGTCTCGAATGACGCCTAGTTTCCAATCCTAAATTCTTAACAACTTGCTCTGAAATAAGATTTACTTGTGATCCACTATTAACAAGTTTATCAATCTTAGTGTGCTTTGAGATAACTTGTAAATTAAACTGTTCTTTTCTTTTTCTTCCATCGGGGATTACATTATCCTTTGAAGAAGAAGTATGTGAACTAAAACTAGCAACAAAAAATATACCTTTAATGCCCATAGTTGTAACTTTAGAATCTGATCCAAGATCCTGAACTATGGTTGTGGCCTTTCGTTTACCCTTCTCCTTGAACTTTTTTGGTAGCCTCTCTAGATGCAACTTCCAACATGTTGCCTCCTCAAGTCCTTTCTTCTTGCAATCAGAATATGTAGGCTTCTCTTCTTCTTTTTCCTTTGACTGCTTCTTTAAGTTATGCGGCTTTCCTTTTCCTTTACCACAAGTTCCCTTGGCCTTCTTTATATCCTCATTCATCTCTTCCACCGTGGCCTTCATTTCCATGAACGAAGAAAAGACCACCTCTTCAGTACCGAAGGGATTTGGATTACAGGAATCCTTGTCTTTTGTTGAAGCCATTTCGGCTTTTGAAATGCATGCCTCGAACCAATCTAAGGAATGTACTCTTCAACAATCCTTCACCAAGCATGGTTTTTGGACCTCGTAAGCATTCACTTGAAAATACACGTCAAACCAGCTCTAATAACACATGATCCGAAAGCCCTTAGATGTCAATTAGTTCTTAAGAATACACTAACATCCAACTAGATTTGGGAAATAACGTTCATTTTCACTATTTGCAAAATATCATGTGAAAACGCTTACTTATCTATAAACTTCATTAACTTATCAAGAACTTGCGGAAATAATGAGTTCCAAAATAGAGAGAAATAGAGACAACAAATAACAAGGCTCATTACACATTTTGATAATGGATTTCACACATCTTGGGATATGTCTCCGGGTCTGCTTCCAAAAAGTGAAATTGTTCTATTAATTCTCAAATGCTTGATACAATGATGACTTACAATGGAAAATTTGAAGACACCCTTCAATTCTTTTTCTCAAACCCAGATACAAAGGTTACCACTAAATTCCTATCAAAATTATGAGAAAAATGAGTATAAACTTGATTATGTTCTGAATAGGTGCTCAAAGACTCCCTTTCGCACACATAACAAGACTAAGGGTCTCATACATGAAAAAATGGACTAATACTTTCATATACAAAAATTTATCATAGAACTAACATCACCATCAGATTCCTCTTGAAATTCTGAGAAAAATGAGTACAAACTCTCTATACTTCTCTCAAAGAACTCTATAGCATGCAAAACGAGGAAAATCTAAAATAGGAACACCTCTTGCACACAAAACAATTCAAATATGCACTTGGCATGAAATTCTATGCATCTTCTCTACAAATTGGCATGCATTTCCATTCCCTGTATAGTGGTCTGGTGCTAGGCTTATATAGGGATAGGTCATCCACCCAACCCCCCTATATGCTAGGGTAACATTGTTTTAAACTTAAATATAATATTCCTTGTTGCTTATAACAAGTGGTGCAACAGTCGAAGGTTATAGGTAAGATGTTGGAATATTTTGAAATATTCACCTAAAGATCACATGTTATATTCCTGCCAAGCCCAACAACTTTTGACATGCAACCCTCCTTGGGATTCTCGAAGGTGTCATATGGCGCCATTTGATTGGCCCATGTGTGCACAGTCACCTTCCAACAAAGCTACAGTGCCACAAGTTAATTGTTGGTTGATCCAGGTCACTTTACAGATTCACGTCAACCTATTGACTCAACTGCACTGTCATCGTATGTTTTTCCATGTGGCACCCTTTCAATGGTATAATGTGGACAGTATGGATGACACATGGCAGTATCCAATTGGGTGCCAAATGTACCAAATCTGGGTGATGCATGGCACTTTGTCATGCTGCAATGTCATCCTACCATGTGTTACTCACAACTCAGTTGTACGAATGGCCACGTGGCATCCCCATTCTTTCCTTCTGCCATGTTTTGCCGAAAATTTGAAAAGCCATAATTTCTCATACGATGTCTGTTTGAGTCGATTTACATGTCGTTGGAAAGATCTTGCTAAGATCTATGCAATGGAGTAATTTTCATTATCATTTGAGAATATCATTTTTTTAGCGTTCCAAATCCTCTTGGATCAAAATGAGTCTTTTGAGGGCTAGTTGCTTCCAGGCACCCAAGATCCCTCTCACATTGAAGGAAAGGACCATCATTGGGATGATTTCTTGAGGGATTTCCTTACTCCTAGGGCCTTATTAATGGTGGTTTGTTTTTCTTTACTAATATCTTGAACAACTTTTTATCTTGTTCTAAGAAAATGGGACTTCCTTCCCACAGGATTGGTTGGATGAGGTCTAGGGATAAACCTCCAAAGGAGAAAGAATCCTATTTTGTTTAGATCAAGGCCTAAGGGCATACCCTTTTTTTAGAGATAGGGATTCCTTCTTTTCCATGGAGGGAGGAGCATTCTCCGCCTCCAAATTTCACATATCACTTATAGATCCAACACCCCTTACTGGACTTTCCATCGTAAGGGAATCTAAAGGGGAGGAATCAGGGCAAGTGATCAGATCAGGTTGGGTTGGGGAATCATTCAAAGGAAAAGGGGATAAACTATTGCCTCCTTCCAATGGGAGATCATCACAAGAAGAGGAAATCACACTTAAAGGAGGGGCAAGGGATAACATACTAGGGTTGGATTTAGGTATGTCCAACACGTTCTTCATCCTGGTCTCTAGTGTGACTTTTGAACCCAAAGGTGATGAATCCCTACCCCCATATTTTGGAGAGAGTAATGACTTCCCACCTTCATTATGCTCAATTTTTGCCTTTTCCACCCACACCTTATTACAATGCTTTGAAATCAAAAAGGATTTTTTGCATTGAGCTTGCAGGTGGCCTGCCTCATGACAAGCATACCATTGGAATGTCAACCTATAGTAGTCTATTTTTTTACTCCATTTATATTTACCATAAACCAACTCCATATCTCCCACCAGACCATATCTGAGGCCTACTTCAATGTGTATCTAGGCCCACTACCTATCTACTTTACTATCCAAGTTCGACTCCAGTCCTACAAATTTTCCCATCTTATTCCCAATGGCTTCGAGGGTGACACTATTCCAAAACACTAGGAGGAGCTCGAGAAAAATGACCCAAACTTGGATGGTGGCTACAGGAACCCGATTGGGGTTAAAATCAACAGACCACTTTTGTATGGTGAGTCCCGATGGGCGCCAAATCCATCACTACCCTAGAATTTTATCACAGTTAGCTTCATAATGGAAAATAAAACACAACCAACCACACACCAAAATGTGAAAAACGGGCCTATATTCTAACACTGACATCCAATTAAGCTCCAACCACCTGGCTAACGAGACCACTCTAACCTCCTTTCCACATAAACATCTAAGTAGGGTCTTATTTAAGAATTTTGGGATATCCTCAATTAGTACATCCTTTCCAACCATAATGACTACCTTCTCCACTCACACTCGCACACACTTCCTCCTATTTTTTATGGATTTGGAACCTTGGCCTATATGAGCACCAAAGGAAAACTCACTTTTACACTCATCTCCAAGTTGATATGATACTGGACATTCAGAGAAGGATCTGGAGGTGCAAGAATCGAAGGAGAGTAAGTATGTAGTAGAGTAAATGAATCCTTGTGGGGTGTTCTTCCTTCCTCTGGGATTGCTTCCTTTTTGGGTCCTGTGTCCGATGAATCTTCTTCCACCTCAACAAAGATTCCACCAGAGCATGCCAACGGTTCAGGGCCATCCCAAGGTCTATATGGAAAGGATTCACTGTAATAATCCTTCTAAGGATTAAAAGCTTGGCACTGACACAGGATTTCCCTATAATCCACTAGATCAGTCTCCATATTGCCAATAAATGTGAGACTCTCATTGGATACTAGCCCTCGGTATCAGATGAGTGTGTTATACATCCTGCAAAACCTCATTGCAAAAAAAAAAAACATCGTTGACCGATCTTTATACCATTGCAGGGGATATACCATACCCTTAATCTATTAAAACAAAACCGTGCATCTGTGGTTCCAAGAACCAATAATTTAAAAATACTTTATTTGCAATAAAAGTTTATATTCATTATATTCGCGTACTTATATATACACATATATAAGTACACTTGAGTGGACCTAATGGTTAAGAACATGTGTTTCCATCTAGGAGGTCATAGGTTCAAATCCAAAGGAGGATAAAGTATATACACCTCCATATACTTTAGCAATCAAATCATTATGTGAAAAGATCTCTTATCCCACAAACAAAAAAGTCTCATACACTAATTTAATGTCTAACTTAATCATGACCTTAAAATTATATATATATAACTTAATTTAAATGCCCTACCTGATATTACCCTCTTTCATTATGCTCTCCTCCATTTTTACATACAAAAATTTAAGATAAACATAAGTGTTTATATTAACCTCTTTTATGAATTTGTACCCTTATATATTCCTTATATAACCCTCTTTTATGGATTTGTACCCATATATATTTATTTATTGTATTACCCTCTTTTATTTCCTATTTTGACTTTTGAACATGATACATTTATTATATTACATTTTAAATTATAAATGTGTAATTACATTATATTTTGAATTTTAAATATGTAATTACATTCCTTTATAAATAAGTGTATTATATTATATTTAAAATTATTTTTTCATAAATATATTTATTTATTATAGTATATTAAAAATAATATATATTTAAAAGTTTTTATTTTTATTTTTAATGATATTTATAGAATTTTTTTTATTAATTTTATTTTTGATTAACGTTTTTATTTTTAATTATATTTATAAAAAAATATATAATGAATAAAAAAATACACATTGTATGCATGTAAATGAAAAAGAGGGACGTGTTAGTGTTTTTCAAATTCATTGAAGTCAACGAACACATATCTTGATGATAGGAGATAAGGGTTTGGGTTGATTGAATTGTCATGGATGAACTAGAGATAAGAAGGATTTATCAACAATGCTATGTTAGTGAAGGATGTGTCAAAAAGAGGTTTATCTATGTGGAATTCTTGGATTGGGAGCTTGTGTATTGGACAAGGATTTTGGTTATCATGTAAGTTGAATTATTGTATAATTGGAATGATGTAGGAGGGAAAATAATTGATAATTGAATCTTGGTGATGACCCAGAAAGTGGATTGCGGGATGAACTTAAGGTTATTGGTTAGAGGATTGAGTGACAAAATATTCATTGGGAAAGTCAGTTGAGGGATTGTAACAAAGGGAGTAATCAATGAAGAAGATGAGAAGGATTTATGTAATATACCTAAAGTATATTACCCCCTTTATGTATAATTAACCATGAAAGTCAATTGAGGGATTGTAATCGAGGGAGTAATCAATGAATAAGAGGAGAAGGATTTATGTAATATATTTAAAGTATATTACCCCCTTTATGTATAATTAACCTAAATATACTTAAGATATATTACATTTTTTTTCCTAGGAATACAATACGAGAAACCCTCGAGTACTTTCCCACATTTCATGGATGGTAACCAAGGTAAACCATTCAGTGTGATTACGGGCCTAACCTGGTGGGGACATCAAGTGAGGCCCTAAACAGGCTCTTGGTCAGGGATTCGACCCTAGAACCTCATTCGATCAAACAATGACACTCATCCACTTGAGCAAACCCACTAGGCTTAAGATATATTAGATTTATTATCATAATGTAATTAATATCATGTAATAATAGTCATAGGACTATCATTATATGATATAGTAATTAATATGTAATAATGATAAGTCATGCCCTTTTCCATGGACGTGACTTATCATCCCTATATGTATTTATATGCACGCGATTGTAACTCAATAATATGACAAGAAGTAATAAAAATATTTATTTAATTAATTTGATTCACTCAAAATTGGTATCAAAGCTTTATGGCTACCAATATGCTTTTCAAAACAAGAGTAAAAAGAATTAAACATGACCTTCATGGAAATTAGGGCAATATTTAAAGAATTGTTGGAAGTTATTAACCGACAAAATTCTCAGGGGGAGTTTCCTCATAAAGATGACGATGACCATGATAAAAAAAATTATGAAGATAATTCACGTGAAGAGGAGTTAAGGATGACATCTCATTCTGGGGGGAGTTCATTCCAGTTCTAAATCCAATTAAGGGTACAGGCAATCACAACTATATTGCTCCTCCCCTTTGGATCAACTAGAATTGTAATAGCTCAAGAGAAATACGTTGTAGTAACTCCATCAAAAAGTGGAGTAATCTCTATGATCATACTAACATATCAGCTAGCAGATGTATATGCACAACTAGTAAAATTGCAAAAAATCCCATCTATGTGGATCTATAACCACGTATTGGATATATAACCCTTAAACAAAATCAAATTAAAAGTGATTTTGCTGGAGGAGAAATAATGCATCACACTCCTCGGGGGATACAAGTCCAAATGTTGTTGGTGATGTTGAAACTAACAATTGGGTGCCCTGTTAGCCAACAGATGTTTCAGACTCCAGAAACAGAGAAGGTGAAAAAAACATGACTATTAAAACTTTTCCAGTTGCAACGAAAAGTTGTAGAAAGAGTAGATCTAAGGAAAATTTGAAAAAGAGCAAGTTAGAGGTGCTTACTACCTACCACAAATGAAGATAATTTTCAGGTTATCAATTCACAAACATCTCCAACTAGTTTTCAACCTGATACGTTTCATTCCGAAGGAATTGCAAAGTATGTGCTCCTCCAATAGTTTGCACAAAAGGAAGATTCACTGGAAGAGTTTCAACAACTTTGTGAAGTTCAAAGTGATAAAGCAACTATTGAAATCACTAGTGAGTACAAGGAAGTAATATATTTTAGATATATTACAATTTACTTCAGAAAAGGAAGAATAAAAGTTCTAGGAATTGTAAAAATTGCATATATAAACATTTGTTCCCGATAATCTCTATTTTTTATTTTATCTTGAAAATGCTATTTTTTTCATTTTATCTTGAAAATGTTACTCGAGAAGAGGCTTTCTCTAACATAAAAATAAAAACATTGTCATAATGTGTTATGAATATTGTGTGTAATTACTTTGTTATTTGTTTTATTATTGCTCAATAAGAAAGA
>SNQJ01S0082327.1:57367-70384 GCA_010110895.2 Picea sitchensis
TCAAAACATGCATTTGACTTGCACACTAAAAAGAGATAATTCAAAACATGCATTTTATTTGTAACGTTAATTGTAAAAACAATTACCTAATGAAAAAAAAATTACCCACTGAAAACCAAAAAAGATGCATTCCTAAAAAAATAAAAAATAAAAAATATTCTGTAAAAGTGAAGCGTATACTTTAATGCATGGTTGAAATTTTCAATGCACATCTAGATATGTTGAATGTACTACAACGACCCTTGAAAGAAATCAAATTGGCCTTATCTCTCATGCGACCTTGTCATGTCGATTGTAAAGCCCTTAGAAATGTGTCACCATCATTTATGACTTCGAACAATCTCTCCATCTTATCATATGACCTTTTCATATTTACCATTGACACTAACCATGGTTGCTACGTTGCACTTTGTTGAAGTAACTAAGTATTCTTGTTTAATATTTTCCTTTTTTTATACATAAAATTTTACAATATTCTTTTTCAATATGTTAGTTGGGTTTAGTTCAAGTGGTTTGTGTTGAGGGGTGTTTCTTTTCACCCAAGTTTAATTTTCGCAAGTGACATGTTGAGTTTTTAAATAAGCAAGTTATCGAAAAGTCTCAACTTTCTATAAAATTTGGTTTACCCCCGGATACCATTCTAAAAATGAAGGGAAATGCCGGTGGATTTCCCCAAACTCTATTCCAAAGTAAAAAAAAAAAAAAAAAATTCCAATATCCTTATATTTTTTTTGTTTGCTAGTTTGTCCATGACCTGCGGGACTAGCATGTGGATGAGAAACTGCGACTCAGGGGCATCTAATTCGTCAAAATCACCTGGGGATCGCACCCGACCTGAGCCACACCAACTCTTAACATGGCTGGATTTTTTGTTCCCGCAAGATTCGAACCCGTGACTTTAACATCATAGAGTGCCTTAACAACACACTACGTCATCGACTATCCTACACCTCAGGGACTAATAGCCTTATATTATTTTAGTTGGGATTTTGAATTTTTTTTAATATATAGTTGATTAGTGTATTTACCAACTATTGATTTTTTTAAATGTTTTTGTCATATGTGAGAATTTTATCTATTACTTTTTAGTTTCAATTTAGGCTAAGTGATTGTGATTGAGCAAATTTAATATTTCGAAATCATTTGAGGATTGCACTTGTCTCCATTCATATGAAGTGTCTCTTTACAAAGGAAAAGTATTTCATAAAGCGAAAGTGTGCCACAAATGAGAATCAAATATGGGTGGAGAGGATAATAACACATCACTTTAACAAGTCAGGTTAAACCCTATTAACATTCATGATATTTTTGGATATTGAATATCGTACTTTTGTTAAAATCAAAATGAAAAATATATATGGGTCAAGAAGGACTGTGATACCTCATTTTTTACTCTTGGAAGATATTAGATCAAATTATGTATAAATTGTAAATGTGTGGTTATTATAGCATTTTTTGAGCCATACAAGTTTCAATAAATGACCCTATAGTGTAAATGTTGTAAATATGTTTTTATGTAATTGCTAGTACAAAGTTCAAGAACAAAGATCGACTAGAGAATATATATCTATATGCATGGTTATAAATTTACTTTCTATTTACTATGTGGTCGAGTTACCACAATGCACTTTATTCTATGAAAAAAGATATTGCTAGAATATAATATAGAGATTAGCGTTTCTTTTAAATTCCAAACCACATGAGTCATCATTAATCAAATTGTTTGGTGATAAAACCATGTTTATTGAAAAATTATAGCATTTATATTAGGTGATAACTTATTGATTTATTGTTACTTTATTTAAAATTTGGCAACAACACTCGTAGATTAATGTCACATGTGCCTCATTACAAAAAAATTCTAAAGAAAAATATTTAGAGATAAAAGAAAGCTTTCATTGTAAATAAAGAAAACACAACAAAGAGCAATAGAAATGGAAAAATATTTTTAGAAATGCTTGAAAAAATTTCTACACATCAATATACAACATGATATACCATCTACATGTTGATACAAGTAAACAAAAATAAAACAAGTATTAAAAACATTTATTTTCATTTCAATATTTACATAAATTCAATTGAAAATTTATGGTATTATGAAGAGTAACTAATGTTACCTAAACAATAAAACATAGCAAGTATTCCTTAAAATTTGAAATGCATAATCATGGAATTTGAGAAAATATGAAGAAAACCTAGCATGAGTGGGCCTAATGGTTAAGAACATGTGTTTCCTCTTAAGAGGTCACAAGTTCAAATCCAAAGGGGGGTAGGGTATGTATACCTCTGTAGACTTTACCAATCAAATCGTTGGGCAGAAGAGGGTCCCTTGTCCCACAAACAAGGGGATCTCATACACCAATTTGATGGGGCTTGGTCATGACCTTAAAAATAGATTATTATTATTATTATTATTATTATTATTATTATTATAAATTTAAAATGTAAATATAACTATAGTCATAAATTAAGTTATGAAAATTTTATTTTCAATGAAATATGAAAAATCTTAGCCTAAATTTCTTAATTTTTAAACTTTCTATTCAAATTAGTGAAATTTTTCTTTAAAAAACCTTGATAAAATCTAAGGAAAAATTAGAAATTGTTACTTTCTTGTTTATGTTGTTTAATATTTCCTAAGTAAAAAATTATATCACCATGTTTTCCCAAAGAATAACCAACAGTTGGGTTCTTCCTTCGTGCATTGGAGCTCAAATTGAAAATGATTTCCCAAGGGACTGTATGAAGAAGAAGGGAAATTTATAAATTGTGTTCTCTATGGCTATGATAGGAAAGGGTTCACGGATAATTGAAACCTCAATGTGGTGTCTATAATTTCATATACTAAGAGGATTGGCTAAGTTATGAACGTTGTGGGTTGGATTGAATGTTTTTAAACATGTAATTAGTTTCTTTCCCCTAGTGGTCCGGTCCCATAGATTAACTTGGGAAATTTATAGCCCAAATTGAAAATGATTTCCCAAGAGACGACTGTATGAAGAAGGAGGAAAATTTATAAGTTGTGTTCTCTATGGCCATGATAGGAGAGGATCCATGGATAATTGAAATCTCAATGTGGTGTCTTCATATACTGAGAAGATTGGCTAAGTCATGAATGTTGTGGATTGGTTTAAATGTTTTTAAACATTTAATTGGTTTCTTTCCCTAGTGGTCCCAAAGATCAACTTGAAAATTTATAACACATTTATATGGTTGTGTGGTGAATTTCCCCTATAACCAATTTATCATATAATTATTATCAAAAGATAATTGTTTAGTATATGTTTTAGATTTCTGTAATTTAATTCTTTAAATTTTGTTATGACGAATTTTGTATACACATTTCTTTATGTGCATGTTTAAGATTGGAAAAAACATTTACTTCCATTCTTCCCATAATTAAATGTTTAAATTATACTACCGAATATTTAAATATGCACTTACCATGCATTAGTATTTTATTGGGATTATTTTAAAGGCCATATATACATTTTAAATGGTGAATCCACTAGAAAGTTGTTGAAATTTGAGATCTAAACAAGTGGTTATCCAATGTTGGCTTAGAGGAATTGATGGGTATGCTCGAAATATATTATTTCTCATTCACGTCACATAAAATTCATGGAAGAGGATAAAATATATTATTTCTCATTCACGTCACATAAAATTCATGGAGAGGATAAATATTGTTGAACATGCCAAAATTATATTTGAGATTGAAGGGAGAGAGTATGGAAAAAACATGCATGCATTATATGACACATGGCTACATTCTTCAATGACATTAACAACCTATAACAATGGTGTCAATATACATTGGTGTTATGACATGTGGTGGTTATGGGCAATGCCACCTTTTAATGTACGACATATATTTGAGAGCTAGAATCAAGGAAACATAAGGGTGATTGATTTGGATATCCATGTTCATTTTATAAGTTCTCAATAGATCTTCAAAATTACCACTTGAAGTACAAGAATGGAAGCTCCAGTAAATTCACAAACTACCTCAAACAACCTTTGATTGTGGCAATAACCACAATTTTCATTTGTGGACATGAGACCTCACAATGGCCTTAGCTATATAACAATAATCTTATTTTCTAGTTACATATTAGATATAGTTGAAGGTAAATAAGTTTCATGCTTTTACATGTAGGATGTAATGCTATGCCTTTTAGGTCATATTTATGTTTCTTTAGAAAACTGTGAGAAAATGATTTCATAAACACATAAATTTAAGTGGAAGGGAACATTGACATTGAAAAGATTGTGAAAGTGTTGCAGAAGTATTTATATTGGCTAAAGCTATGACAAGATTTTAGTAGATATACCAAGTTGTGCAGATCCTTGTTATTGTTAAACATGCAATTAATAAGCATGGATTGTCCACTCCATTACTGACTCCAGATAAGCAGTGGGAATTTTTCCCCATGGATTTTATGTCAAGTCTTCCCTCAACCATGCATGGCAATGATTTTTTTTTTTGTCATTGTTGATTGGCCTTTTGAGATGCAAATTTTGGCACCCTCTACGAAGAATGTCACAAAAAAAGGAACTACTAATCTCTTCATTTAGCATGTTTGGGTTCATTTTAGATTTCCAAAGGCCATTATCACTAATAATAGTAGGTTACTATGTATCTTTTGGTTCATATTTAAGCCCCTAATGGACACCAAGCTGACTAAATCGACTTTCTTCCATCCCCACACCAATGGATAGACAAAAGTAGTCAATAGGATGATTTTCCATGTCCTTGGAAGGTATAAATATAAACATCCATGTATGTGGGATGAACTTTCCTTGTATTCAACATAGCTAACAAAACACTTCATAGTTATAATGACCATGACTCTTTTCATATGTGCCTAGGGTTCCAACCATTGGCCCTAGTTGATGTAGATTTTCACATTGCATTAACACAAGAAGATGTCTCCCATGATCAGAATGAGCTAGACAAAGAAACCAAATTTTTTGAATGGATCCATCTCATCCAACAATAAGTTTATGATATTCTCTAGAAAGCCAACTCCAAGTACAAACAACAACATAATAAACATAATGTTCTAGACAAGTTTTAGGTTGGGAAAATGTATGTTTTCATTTGTGAAAATAATGACTCACATTCCTACACAATATGCTCATACCACTCTGATATGGGCCTTACAAAATCACCAAGGATGTGGGTGAGAATTATTTGGAAGTGAATCTTCCACCCTTCCTTGGCTTATACCTTGTGCTTAATATGTAAATGATTCAACCATATTGTTTTCTTTAGTTGGATACATTAGAGCTGGAAGAGTACTTGGCCACTATTGAGATCAGTCATGACTGGATAATGAAAGCTACACTAAACCAAATCATGGAAACCAAGTTGAAGATAATTCATCCTATAAATATACAACTCTTTTAGGTTTTTTAAGAAAGGTAACTTCTTCATAGGTAAAGTTGTTCACTAGGAACTAAATCCAATAGAAGTTCCCTCCTATAGTATAGGAACTTGATGTAATGGATACCATTGCTAATCAAGTGGCATGGGGAAGGACTAATCTAGGATCATCTTAGAAATGGTCCTAAAATTGATAATTTTTAGGTCCTAAACTTCTAAAACATTTTCAAGGCCTTCCCATGCATTTTTTCATGATTTAGATGCCTTCAAAAGATAATTAAGACTAAGTTATAAATTCTCTTTTCAATTAGTTTGTGATAACAAAAAATGGAGCAATGGTGAAAATTTATGGTGTTGACAAGGCTCACCTTTTTTCATACGACTCACCTTTTTCCAACTAAACATCCATGTTTAACCCTAACAATGCAAGGACAACACCATTTACCATAGGTTTTTAGTGGAACCAGTTATGCATTCTTTATTTCTAGTGGAGGTGGGTAACCAAAGGTTTTAATAGATTTTCTTCTTTGGTGTGCTTCAACCCTATTAATGAACCAATGCATTTTTTATTCAACCCTATTAATGCACCAATTCACTTACATAAATTGTGCATCGATGCATATACATACCAGAAGCACTAAAATATTGTAACACATTTTATAAAAACTTAACAACTACTTCGGAAAAAAAACTTGCTAGTGCACCCAATCAACTACAACACTAGTGCACCCCATATAATAAATTTCCCAAGTGCATAATAATGTCAAACACACCATGTTATTCTAAAATATTTTGTAGTAAAATATCAATTTTATCAAAAACTACTTCTAGTTCATCCTATATATTCACATGCACTAGAATTTAACTCAATAAAACAACAAAATAGGTACCAATGAACTTACATATAAATCAAAATGTTGCATATATAGACCACAAGCACCAGTGTAGCTTAACATATTTTATAAAAAAAACAACATTTTTTGAAAAAATGTTCTCAATGCACCAAATTGATTAAAGCACCAATGCATCGAACAGACTAAACTACACCAAGGCATAAGCATTATGTTGATGAGCCAGAATCACCCATTCAATCAAATGAGGTAAAACGCCCGATGGAAGGCCCCAATTAGACCCAATCTTGTTTGGGATAGCATTTCTGACCATATTTTGGCCTGGTTACCAGTCCAATTAATATACTCACTAAATCCTAAGTAACTAATTCTAAACTAAGATGAATGATTACAATTCTTGTTGATACTAAGAGGGGGGTGAATCACTATCAAGTAAAATTTAAACAATTTTTCAATTTGTACTTCAACCAAATTATATATTCAATTATATCCAATGAACAATGACCAATAGTAGAAGAGTTACACCAATACACCACAATACACCATGCACAATATATGATAAGTAATCAATAGTTATTGTTCAAAGGAAGTAATGACTTCCAAGGGAAGCTACAACTTCCAAATATAAAGAGAGGGAGAAACCTCCAAAAGGAAGATACAATCCTCTAAGATTAAGATAGGGTTGGCCTCTCTATCCTTGCCCCTTCCCTCCACCCAAGAATATATGAGAGATAATGAAACTTTACATTAAATTATCACCATCAACCAACCATCACATATAACTTGGTAATGTTGCCTGATACTTCTTCAACTTATACAATTCTCAAATTCTTGGAATGATCTGATCCTATGGCTAATATTCCTCAATGTATTCTTTGAAACTCCTCCAAGTTTCACTCCTTAAATCCTCCCAGAAAAGGAGTTATAGAGAAAATGGTAGACCTTATTCAATTCTAGCTTATTCAGGAGAGAGAACTTGTACAACATTCCCCATGCTCAATATTTAACATCAGATTCAAAAATTCGGACACAAGAAACCAAATCCCGTACTCTTTCCAGTGAAATTGGTCTCACTTCATTTTGATTCTTTATGAAGACATTATGATTGTTTTACTCGGAACACTTGTTTATGACTTGCTTCAAGACTAATCAAAAACCTTATCTTCCACAGAGTGTATTTCCAAAAGTATAGAGAATAAGAGATGATTTTTTTACCATAGGTACCTTGATATGTCTTCTCAATATTCTCCAAATTTCACCATCTAAATCATTCTATAAACAATTTTTTAGTGAAAATGGCAATATGACCTATAAATAACTACCTTAGAACACATCACCAAAAGACTTCATTCTCCCTTGAAATTCGGCCTTCTTTACTTTCGATTTCCTAAGAAATTCGACTTAGATCTCCTTGTTCATTAATAAACTTGTGTGTGTTGAAACATCAATGTATAATGAGATGTATTTATACCCTTTATGTCATTGCCTTTTAACATTAGGGCCAACATGTAGTTTCTTCTTCAATTCACATTGTCATCTTCAAAAATTCATTTCTCCTCAACCGTGATGATCCACGCGACGTGCCACATACCACCAGAAGAATCATGACTTATACTATCCATCGATGGGTGTTGTATATGCATTTGTTTCTATCTACATCGATCAATTGTGGGGTCCAAAATACAATGGCTAGGGTTGACACCAATGACAACAACCAACCTTCCAACAATCTCCCCCTTTGTCATTGATGGAAACACTCATGCTCCCCCTTCCATCATGCTCCCAGTTACTCTCCCCGTTTGACATCAATGGAAAAGGGTGGGGCTTATTCCCTTGAATTCAATGGAAAAAGGTAACTCTCTTCTTTGGGGTTACTCCCCCTGAACATATAACACTTAATAACACTTCATTTTTCTTTCCGGTCTTCTCATCTTTTTATTCCTTCAAGGTCTTCCATGTGTCTTCAAACTTATTTATTTTCTCTTGGTCTAGGATGTATATGTTACTTGTTATTCTTGTTGCAATTGCAACCAATCTTCATGAACCTTCTTCTCTGATTTTACATCTTCATGAGTCAAATGTGAGAGTTTATCCTTGATCACATATTTTGTTGACACTAAGGAGATTATGCTTCAGATCTTCAACCAATAGGACATTGTCTGCTTTTATGTTTTCACTTCCAAGATTTACTAACCCTTTTCCAAGTATTTTGGTAGATGAGTCATCTCCAAAAGCAACATTTTCACCCTTTCTATTCAAGAGAATGAATTTGTTTTGATCCCCAGCCATGTGTGAAGAACATCCACTGTCTATGTACCATTCATATTCTTCTTTACATTCTTCAAAGATCAATGATATTTGACAATATTCATTGTTTGGAATTTCTTTCATGTTTGGACATCAAGCATAGGAGCATATTCTTTCATAGCTCTCCAATCTCATGCTTTGTGACCAAGATTATTACATTTGTAGCATACAATATTTTGGTCCATCAACAGGGAAAATGGATTATAATTTTTTTTGATAGCTCCACGAACATTTTCATATCTACTATTTACACCATTCATGTTTCTTTCATAGTTGTTCCTTCCATTGATTCTGCAATTGATTTCTTTGTGTCCAAAATTTCCACAAGTATAACAATGACCAAGAAAAATATTTGCATACCTGTTAGAAGAGGGCCTTCTTGGTGTTTCATTCCTTATGAATCTTGATCTTTGATTTCTCTCATTCCTGATGAGAGATGGTCTTCTATCGTGTTCTTCAACTTCTTTTGGAGTGTTGGTTCCATCCTTTTCATCTTCCTTCAAATTGGCATTGTATCCTAGTCATGTCTTGTCGTTTGGTGATCTTTGACTACTAAGGATTTCATCTAACTTTTCAGTGCTTCTTTCAAACTTCTCCAACTTCTCTTTTGTCAATATTAGTTCCCCTTTTGTGTGATCCAATTCTACTTTCAATTTCTCATAATCTTCTAATTGTTCCTTCAATCTATCAATAATATTTTCAATCTTATGATTCTCTTCTTCAAAAGTACTCGGTTTGCTTCTTAACTTTCTATTTTTGTTTCTGAGCTTGCTATTTTCAGTTTCTACATCCTTTAATTTTCCAAGAATCTCATCTTCTTGTTCACTTTCTGTGTTGTTTTTTTATCCCCAAAAACAATCAAATCTTGTTTATTCATCAGATTCTTCTTCAAAATTGACTTCTTCTTCTTTAGAATTCTTGTGATCATCATTATAAGTTTCTTGGGTTATGAAGAGGACTTCTTTTGCATATTTGTCTTCTTCATCACTCTCATCTGAATATGTGCCATCATCCTTGGAGTAGAAACTCTTTTTCTTGTTGAAGAATCTTTTTTTCATAATGGTGTCTTTCATCAATATGTCCTAATCTACGACAATTAAAGTGTTTGAGAGGATACTTACCTTTGTATCTGTTGGATCCCTTCTGAAGCCTTCTTACAAAATTTTATATTTCTTGATCAAGGTCACAATCTGAACTTTCTTTTGCCTTGTGTTTCATGGCTTTTGTATTCTTTATGGATTTAAAGGTTGCTTCATTATCTGGCAGATCAATTTCTGTACCTGTTCTCATTTCATATGATATGAGAGACCCATGTAATTCATCCATTGTCATTTTGGTCAAGTCCCTAGTTTCCTCAATGGCGAAGACCTTAGTATCATATTTCAAGAGGAGTGATCTTAACACCTTTTGTACAGCCAAAGATTCATTTATCTCTTCTCCTAATCCTCTAATAGCATTGAAAACTTCAACAACTCTAAGCAAATAGGTTACAATATCTTCCTTTTCATCCATCTTCAAGTTTTCAAACTCTGCTCTATGTTGTTGAAGATTTACCTACTTGAATTTAGGATCACCTTCATAAATGTTTTTGAGTTTGTCCCATACCTCTTTAGTTGTGCTGCAAATCATCACTTTTCTTGCAATACTTGGTGTCAATGTTCCTAGAATAACATGTATGGCTTTTTAATTTCAACTCATTGACTTCTTATCATTTGGATCGGTTGGAGAATGCTTTGGGATTACATAGCTAATTACAATTATGTACCAAATATCCAATCCCAAAGATTTTAAGTAGGTATACACTCTATCACTCCAATATGCATAATTTCTTTCGTGAAATCGTGGAATCCCATTTGGAATGTGCTCTTCCATTTTTTCTTAGGATCTTCCTTCCAGTGGTTAAACTGTACTGAAGGTAACCTGCTCTGATACCAATTGTTGATACTAAGAGGGGGGTGAATCGATATCAAGTACAATTTAAACACTTTTTCAACTTATAATTCAACCAGATTATATATTCAATTATATCGAATGAATAATGAGAAAAAGTATAAGAGTTACACCAATACACCACAATACACCATGCACAATATATGAGAAGTAATCAATAGTTATTATTCAAGGGAAGTAATGACTTCCAAGGGAAGCTATAGCTTCCAAATATAAAGGGAGGGATAAACCTACAAAAGGAAGATACAATCCTCCAAGATCAAGAGAGGGTTGACCTCTATATCATTTCCCCTTCCTTCCACCCAACAATATATGAGATATAATAAAACTTTACATTAAATTATCACCATCAACCAACCATCACATAGAACCTGGTAATGCTTCTTGATACTTCTTCAACTTCTACAATTATTCACTTTTTGGAATACTTTGATCTTGTAGATGATATTCCTCAATGTATTCTCTGAAACTCCTCCAAGTTTCACTCCTTGAATCCTCCCAGAAAAGGAGTTATAGAGAAAATTGTAGACCTTATTCAATTCTGGCTTATTCAAGAGAGAAAACTTGTACATCATGCCCCACGCTCAATATTTAACATCAGATTCAGAAATTAGGACACAAGAAACTAAAGCCTGTAATATTTCCAGTTTAATTGGTCTCACTTAATTTGGATTCTCTATGAATATGTATGTCTATTTTACCCGAAACACATGTTTATGACTAGCTTCGAGACTAGTTAAAATCATTATCGTCCATAGAGTGTATCTTCAAACGTATAACGAATCAAGAGTTGAAATTTTTACCAAAGGTACCTTGATATGTGTTTTCAATATCCTCCCAAATTCACCATTATAATCGTTCTATAAACAAATTTATAATGGTAATATGACCTATAAATAACATACCTTAGAACACGTCACCAAAATACTTCATCCTCCCTTGAAATTCGACATTCTTTACTTCAGATTTCCTCAGAAATTCGACTTATATCTTATTTATCATTAATAAACTTGTGTGTATTGAAAAATGAATGTATAATGAGATGTATTAATACCCTTTATGTCCCTTCCTTTTAACATTAGGGTCGACATGTAGTTTATGCTTCAATTCACATTGTCATCTTCAAAAATTCATGTCTTCTCAACCGTGAGGATCCACGTGACATTCCACATAACACCAAAAGTGGCATGACTTATACTATCCATACATGGGTGTTGTATCTGCATGTGTTTCTATCGACTTCGATCAACTGTGGGGTCCAAAAGCCAATGTCTAGGGTTGACATCAATGACAACAACCAATCTTCCAATAGTTCTAGGATGCAGTTTCTATTCTATTATATACTACCCTATCCTGATAAGGAGAAAATTAAAATCGATGAGTACAGTGAAATATTTGTATTACTTGTACATAAGAAATTCATAATACAAGTAACATGAATGTTTAACAACATAACTAGTCAAAATCAAGTAATTGATTAATTAACTGCATCACACCATCGTTGTACTCAATTTGAAAATCATGGTAACTGTAAACATGAGAACATTAATTTAGAAGTAATTCATAAACCAACATTCACATACTACAATAATAAACATGCATAAATTGAATAGTCACATTATTACACATTAACACCGCAATCTTCAAAAATGTCTTCACGTTCAAATTCACATGCAGTAAAAATATTGTCTTGCTACATCTGGAAACCAAAAGCCCTTTCTTTTGGACAGTCCTCCATTTTATAATGAGGAGTGTGTTTTTACATGATAATCCTAAAATTATGAACCCAGTGTCGTTTTGAAAAATGACTCTTCATGTTCCAAATCAGAAAACAAGATAATGATAACAAATAAAGGAGATATATGGGTACGTGTATGGAATTTTATTATCATGAGATCTTGATAAGGAAACATAGGCTTTGCACCTACATATGATCCTGATATTGTTCCTAGAGGGAATAATTTTTATAATGTCCTCAATATTTCCCGATTGTAATTTCTCCACGATTAACTCTACACTACAAAATTTAGTGGACACTTCTTGATGTAACTCCTTTGTTGTGTTTTTAACAAAGTGTTGGATTTTGCTGGTGAGTCAGGTAGGTCTTAACGGGTGTTCCTCCAAAGATTCTCTTTAAATATGATTTAAACTTTGTATTCTTATGATATGAAATGTATTTACAGAATGAAATGAATACAGATTATTATCAAAATATGCTTAACAGAAAATAACATATATACAGTAAAACTGGTTACTATTCAATAAGGAAATAAGTTGAAATTGTAAAATGCAGTGGAAACAAGCTTGCTAGAATGGTGGTGGATTATCTCTGAGAAGAGATGCGACAACTACACTCATTCTCTATATGATCATTACAATGAGGCTCTGAAGGCCTTTTTACAATAAACAGGAATGTCAAAAACCCTAGACATCCAAAAAACCTAACCCTAGGAGATGAAGTGCCAAAAGTCATGTGGGCCTCTTTTGGGTACGTTAGTACATCAACTTCCCAGGGTC
>SNQJ01S0082328.1:12598-26605 GCA_010110895.2 Picea sitchensis
TTTTTACAATATTTGCTCAAAAACATTTAATTAAATAAATAATTAAAATTCCAACCTTAGAAAAATTAATTAAATTTAATTAATTAAAAAAAACCTATCTAGACTCGACGAAATTCCGCAAAACTTTCTACAATGTCTAACATGGTCATTTACATCATTCATAAACAATAGCTACCAAAGGATGAGACCATTAGAACGTCGTTCACCACTTTGGAGGAATTATTGCATGTGTGAGGGAAAAACTCATGGGAAATCAACCAGGCTGAAAAGCCCAGTTGACAACCTGAAGATAAAAAACCCTCAGTGAAAAGAACTCTCCCAATGAAAACATCCCAAGGTACCTGACCTAACTATGATCCATGCAGACCTATTACATTATTAACCCACGCAGGGGTGCGGAAATTTCGTTTACAAAAATTTTGTGTTGGAGCATAAAATGCCCAAGTAAAACCAATACTGTCTTCAACATACTTGCATCTGATGATGCATATCTTCATGGCACATGAGTTGACCCCCTAGCTGAATAGGCGGTCAACAGAACTTTCAGGGAAAGTAAGAGGCCTCACGGGTTTGGAGGCTATGTTGCACTGATGAGCAGCATCAGTGATGCTGAACCTTCTTCATTTGAAGAAGCAGATAAATTACAAGTATGGAAGGATGCCATGCTTGAGGAATACAGATCAATTCTAAAGAACAATGTCTGGGACATTGAGCCGAGGCCAAAGGACAAATCAGTGGTCTCTTCCAAATGGATCTATAAGATCAAACATGCAGCTGATGGGAGTGTGGAAAAGTTCAAAGCAAGATTTGTAGCCAGAGGCTTCACTCATAAAGAAGGAATTGACTACGAGGAGACTTTTGCCCCGGTAGCCAGATATACCTCCATTCGAGCTACTATTGCATTAGCTTCAGTTCTTGGTTGGAAGCTACATCAGATGGATGTAAAAACAACCTTCTTGAATGGAAAGATTGAACAGGAGGTTTTTGTGGAACAACCAGATGGTTTTGTACTACATAACAAAGGCACTAGTGTATGCAAGCTAAGGAAGGCCTTGTATGGTCTTAAGCAGGCTCCTAGAGTTTGGTATGATGGGATTGATGGCTTTCTTAAAAGCCTGGGCTTTCAGAAAAGTAGTGTTGATGCAAATATGTACTTCAAGGTAAGAGGGAACCAACATGTTATACTAATCATGTATGTTGATGATCTCTTTCTAACAGGAGATGAAGAGCTAATCGATTGGTGTAAGAGGGAGCTAATCTCAGAATTCGAGATGAAAGACTTGGGCTTGATGCATTACTTCCTAGGATTGGAAGCGTGGCAAAGACAGGGCGAGATATTTCTGTCACAAGGAAAATACACAGTGGATGTATTAAAGAGGTTTGGTATGATGGATTGCAAATCCATGTCTACTCCAATGGTTACCAACCTAAGGAAGTTGCATGATTCTGATTCAGGTTCAGATTTGGTGGATCCCACCATGTATAGGCAGCTGATTGGATCATTAATGTACACGATCCACACCAAGCTAGATATATGCTATGCAGTGATTGCAATGAATCGGTTCATGACTGAACCGAGACAGAGACACTGGGTGGCAACAAAGCACATCTTGAGATATCTCAGAGGGACCATTACCTATGGTCTAAGATATGCATCCAGTGGTGGTCTATTTATGCATGGGTATGCAGATGTTGACTGGGCAGGAAGCCCAGTGGACCGGAAAACTACTTCTAGATACTGCTTCAGTTTAGGATCCGCTATGATCTCTTAGTCAAGTAGGAAACAGGGGTCCATTGCACAGAGTACAACAGAGGATGAGTACATTGCAGCAAGTGATGCTAGCAAGGAAGCAGTATGGCTTAGAAAATTGGTTTATGGGTTGTTTGGTGACAAGCTCGAGACGACGGTGGTTCACTATGATAATCAAAGTTGCATAAAACTGATAGAGAACCCAGTATTTCACGACAGGTCAAAACATATTGACATGAAGTACCACTACATCTGAGACTTGGTCAAGAGAAAAACTGTAAAGTTACAGTACATAGCCACGAGCGAGCAGGTAGTTGATATCATGACCAAGCCTTTTCCATTGATACAGTTTGTGCAGCTAAGAGGCAAGATTGGTGTGGCTGAGAATGACTCCCTCGCTGAGAGGTAGTGTTAAATTTGGCAACATCGACAGTCATTCTCCAATGAGAGGCCATATGGGCCACCCTGAGGCTAGCCAAGGAGATTTGGAGAATCAACCAGTCTTGTGAGGTATTGACAAAAGCCAAGGGGAACGTACAACCTCTGTGAGTCAAACCAAAAGTCAGGACGAACGAGATGCTATGTAAGTCTAATGCAAAAGTCAAGGGGAACATACAACCTCTGTGAGCATAGACAGTCTAGTGCAAAAGTCAGGGGGAACGTACAACCTCTGTGAGCATAGACAGACTAGTGCAAAAGTCAGGGTGAACATACAATCTCTGTGAGCCTAGTCAAGCCTTGTGAGCCATGAGCAAAAGTCAAGGCATCTAGCAAAAGTTAGGTTGAACATAAAATTCCTATGAGCTAGAAACAAACAATTTTCCTGATATTGCAAATGATGTAAATGTATTGATCTAGTGCGTTGGCACATGTAACATTATCCACCATGAAGAGAAATTTGAATTGCCATGATAAGAGTCGATTTGAATGGGTTGTTAAACTCATGTTGTAAAGACTCAAGTTGTAAAAAGTCAAAGTTGCATGTCTAGGTCAAAGTCAAAGTTGTCAAGTTTGTCGCATGTTGCATGTTGCATGTTGCATGTCGCATGTTGCATGCATGCATGACATGTGCATGTTGAGTTAGTTCGCATGCATTGTGAAGTCAAGGGCGAGTTGTAACTGAAGTCTCAAGTCAAGTTCTATTTTCGAACTCATGTCCAAGGTCTATTTTCTGAAGCGTAAAGTCGAGTTACAAAAGCATGCATTCAAGCTCTTAATTCGAGCTTTCCTCCTTCACCTCTCCATGCCTTTATATGAAGAGGTTGACCCTCATTCTACATACAAGGTTTTGGAGCGTGTGGGTGAGCAGCAAGTCTTGTTATGCAGAGTAAGGTTGTTAAGTGATGAAGCATAACAGTCAAAGAAAGGCAGCGTATATTCCTATTAAAAAAGGACAGCATATCAGTCAAAGAAAGGACAGCATGGCAGTCAAGGAAAGGACAGCATAACAGTAAAAGAAAGGTAGCATATCAGTCAAGGAAAAGGGCAACATACCAGTCAAGGAAAAGGCCAGCATATCAGTCAAGAAAGGCTGTGTATATCCTTGTTAGGTGAAGTTGTATATCAGTCCTGTAAAGCACTGCAAAACAACTCCCAGGCAGCACATGGTATCTTCCACAGTGCTGATCAATAACAAGAGATTATATCAGCCAAGTCTCTCTACTTCTACAAGGTCTTACAATCTGGTCTAAGTCGTCTTGGCAACCTCATTTAAGAGCAGATTTTTCATGGTGGATATTGGTAAGTGATCATACATTATTAATGCAATAAAGGAAGATCGTTTGTTGGGGTTTTTCTCCCCATACAGGGTTTCCCCAGGGTATATGGGTTATTGATGTGCGTGCTTATGTATCTACATGGTTATTGCTATTCAGTTATGATTCTATATTATTGAAATGTATTAAGCTGGAATCAAAGTGTTGAAGAATTTAAAGAATCAATCCGCATAAGAAATCAAGCTCACAATTTAACAGGTGAAACAAGGCAAAAAACATAACTTCCAACCATCACAATCCATTATGAGACTTCAACCCATGATCCTCACCTAAATGCCTAATGTATTAAATGTAACACTTTATATGAAACAATGACTAATGTACCTCATGTGTGTTGGGCCACAATCATCGGATGAACCATATTGATCAAGTGAATGAGCTGAGCAACGATGAGGGGGGAGGCATCTAAGGGGCTGTCTATGGAGAATGTTGATCAACATGTCTGGGATCACTGTCTGCATTGTGGATTATCATGGAGAATGATCTCCTCTAGTTACCCCTAGGTGAGAGGGGGTAACAGACCCAGTTACACACATGTGGAGTAAAGTTGAGCTTGAGAGCCTATCTTGGAGAGCGTGCAGCCTTGTGATGAGGAGCGCTTGACATGTGGAGGCTTGGCTTGGAGAGTGCTCCAATCGGGAGGTGGCACCCAACCACCTTGTAACGTGTACTATCTTGGTAGAGAAGCACTTCACTTGTGGACCTAATCTAGTGACTTAGACTAGGTTTGTTGTGGACCTAGTCCACTTCAATGTTGTTGGCCTCTCTGACCTATCTTATATAAAGGGAGGAGAGATCCTTTGTCGTAACGAACTATTCAGGTATGTACTTGTAATCTTAATATAGTTGTCTTGGAGTCTTTGTGCTTGTGTGATACAAAAGTTGGAAGACTTAGAGTTTGTCTGAAGTAAACCCTTGGTAAGACTTGGAGTGCTAGGGTTTGTCTTGAAGTCTTGGTGTGAGCTAGACCTAGGGTTTCTGAAATGACATGAAATCCTAGAGCAATATTTGTAGCACTTAGATGCAAGTGTAGTTTGTGTGATGCCAATAGCTTGTGGTATGCAAGTGGGAGATCCAAGGGTGGACTTGTTGGTGCTGATTTTAGCTTGTTTTGGAGCCTTTGGTGTTGTTAGATAGCTTGGTGAAATGCCTAGCTAGGCCATGGTATTGCTGGTTAGGGTTTGTTGTTGATGGTGGATGCCCTAACTAGGGTTTGGGAAGTAGTTGGAGAGTACTTGCTTGGGATGAGCTAAAGGGACTTGTTGTGCCAGCTTAGGCTGAGCTGAGGTATTGTACTTTATCTTCATTTGTGTAATATATGAAGTGTACTATTGCTGTCCTACATTTATATGTTGCAGATCTGAAAATCGGACTTCGGTGTCTCACTGTTATGAGTGGTTTCATGGCCATTTTAATAAGTTGATTTGTTGGGACAGCCGAGCTGAAATGTTATGTGTTTTAGCATGGTTAGATGAAACTAGAAGTCAGATTTAGTGTTGTTACAAATCTGTTGTTATAAAAGTAATTTTCATATGTGTGTTGGATGAGATTGTGCCCTGAAGGCTGTGAATCATCTCTCCTTCAAGTACATATTTTCAGTGTTTATTTTCTTGAGCTTTCCTAGTGATTTGGTTGGACAGAAGTGAAGTATGTTGTTAATGCAATTTATAGTTTGAGATTCAGCCATAAGGCTAAAAGTTCTATGAAATAGATCTAGGGAACCTCAAGTAAATGAGGTGAAAATTCCGAAGTGTTTTAAACTGTAGATTTTTTAAATTTCCACATAAATGTCACTTTTACCATAAGAATGACATTTTAAACAGTGTTGCCAAGGGGTCCTAAATGGAGTATCTGCTTCTAAAAATACCTTTAGCATATAGTAAAATCTTTGTTCAACAAGGAGTAGGACATCACCTGAGGAGCCCGTGTGATCACCTTGCCAAGAGCTTCATCTTTGACTCCTAACTCCCTTAGGTATTTGATTTTCGCTTCCAGTGTTGTAATTCTGTATCCCAGTAGCTGAGGTTTCCACAATACGACTTTGCCCACGTCCTCAGGCTGCACTCCAACTCTTAGAAGATACTTGTAAGAAAGAGTCATGCCCTCCAAATCAAAACCCAGCATATTGGGCCTCCGTGCAATGGCTTTTCCAAGAGCTCTTGGTTCTAGGCCAATTCTAACCAAAAACTCTAAATGGATTTGAAGGTTCTTTTGTATCGCAGGAAGAAAGAGTGCAGGCACCTTCTTTAAAATCCTATAGAGATCTTCCTTTGGAACACCAATCTCAAGCAAGCAATTGACACTTAGTTTAACTCGGTCCTCTGGGTAGCTTAAAACCCGTGGTCTCTTGTGCAAAACACTCAAAACCTCCTCCTTTGTTAGACCAACCGATTGCAAAAATACAATCACTTTGCGGATTTGATCTGGATCGCGTTCGAGTAATGCAGGATACTGGATGCAAAAACCGCGGAGTTGTTCCTCACGACAACCCAGTCCTAGTAGCAAATGAAATACCTTCATGAGCTGCACAGCATCGCGTTTCAACATAGATGGACGTTTTGAAAATACTAACCCAATTTCATCCTTGTTCAATCCTACCCTGCTGAGAATAGTTATCACACTGTTTATTTTTGCATCAGTTGTATATGACGCACGTTCCAAGCATTTTGCATATGCTGCACCAGAAATGCTTATACCTTCCACAAGCTGAACGACCTTTAGATGTTCATATTTGTCTATAAATTGGACACTGCCATTCAATGTATAATCTCTTTCATTTTTCTCTTTTGGGCCAATCAAAGAACCTTCAGGGACCCTTTTCCTCCCCGGCCTCTTCCTCAATGGAGTAGCATTAGGGGTCTGTTTTTCGGTGATGAGATCACTGCTTTCAACACTTTTCTTGTTGGGACCGAAACCAGTCTCAATTGGTCCAGTTGAAGACTCCTTCAAGGCAGAATACTTTTGTAAAACTTGGCATTGCAACTGAAATAGCTTGCTCCCAATGTGGTTAGCATCCAATCCACGCCCAATTAAAATCTCATTTTTGGCTGAACAGAGGGGTGAAGAGAATCCTAACTGTAGAAAATGCTCGCAGTGTAGAGGTAATGACAATGAAGAACAAGGACTTCCAACCTTTGCAACCATTTTGTTACTTTGAAGAAAAAAATGGCTGTGGATACAGTAATGGTAATTATAGTAGTCCTTATCCCCTTGCTCCCTGTGTCTGTTGTATCTCCCCAATCCTCACACATCCAGGCGACCAAAACCGACATGGTCCCTCGCTGTTGATGTCATCACAGAAGCCATGCCCACCTCAACTGACTGAAACGTAGAAAAAATAATATATCTAATATTCTCAATCACAACTTGGCACTATTCACCAAATATATACAACCATCTGTCATGTAACACGGAAATATGACACACCAGCGGCTTGAATTTATTAAGGAAGTAGAGTAGAATGGGTGTTGAGGTTTCATCTTTACTTGCAAGTTTGAATTGATGGGTTGAGATTGTCTCTCAGCCCTTCTCTTTTCTTTTATGCTGGGTGGTTTCTTTTCTTTTAATTTGGGCAGCAGCAGCAGCGGCGCTCTGAAGAAGCTAGGAGTTGGGCATCGTCTTTCTTCCTCCTTACTGTGTGTGGGAGAAAGATGGTGGTAGAGCAGCCACAATACATTACATTTGAAAATACAGATACAGATAAGATAGATGGAGGTCATGAGATATGTGGAGAGCGATGAATGCAAATACTAACCCCTCCTTGCCTGTGGTTTGTATTCTCCGACAATGAGTACGAGGGTGATGTACAATTTCTGTACTGAATATTGCAGTCGCTGTCGTTCTAATGCAAGTTTTGGGGTTTGATCATATGAGTGTAGTGTTGGGAGTTAAGTACTTTTTACCCTCAACCTGTTTTTTTTCACATACCAGGCGATATAATCAGTCACAGTGGATTTGTTTGGGCATTCATGGCCATATGGTCGTGAGCGAATTAATGGCAGTTTTAACCGATCACCTCCTTTCTAAAGGTATATGTCCACAAAAATAATAACTAGCAGTTTCCCGCGTGGTGTAAACTTACATTGACAATAGTACCGAAGGTTAAAATGTTCTTTTGAATATGTAATTGTAGTTGGAATATTTAAGCATGCCACTAATTTCTCTCCATTCATATCAAAATATGGGATTGGTTTTCATTATTACATCTTGTAATAATTAAACTTTGAGAAAGCAAAATATATATGCCTCTAAACTTAAATTTTCATATTTATTATCCTGCCAAATGTAAAATCAATATAGCTTTTTGAAAGAAAAAAAGACTATAAATTTAGATGAAGAGCGATAAATTCAAATTTTTTTTTATTTAATTTTTTCAAAATTTATAGTTGTATTTAATTAATGTGAACGATTATGGAACTTTACTTCTAGGGGCAAAAAAAATTATAACTTTAGATGAAGAGTGGATAAATTCAATGGAATTTTTTCAAAATTTATAGTTGTATTTGATTAATATGAACTTTAATTATGAAACTTTACTTTTAGGGGTTTTGGTTCATTTTAAGACACCTCAAACATTCCAATTTTGAAAATAAGTAAATCAATAAAGAACTTTGTCTCATAGAAAAATTAAAATTAAAAAAAATTAATAATAATAAAAATTAAAATTAAAAAATAAATAATAAATAATAAAAATTAAATTCACAGTAAAAGTTGAGTTTGTCCACTTACCAACTCACTCCAATAACTATTATCTCCACTATTAATTATTGTCATTATTATACTAAACTCTCATTATATATATAAAAGATGGAAGTTGAACCATCCACCCAAGGCATGTTAGTATGATAATAAACTCACAATCACCAAATTAATTATTTGAAAAGTCGTCATTCATGAATAACTACTATCTCCACTACTAATTGTAGCCATCATTGCACTAAATTCTCATGATATCATGAGAATTTAGTGCAATTATGGCTACAATTAATAGTGGAGATAGTAGCTATATATATAAAGAGAGGGGGGATCCTGGAGGGTTGAACCATCAACGCAATAAATGTTGTCGACGGGGAGGCCATAAGTTACATGTTCAAATCCGATCAAGTCCCTTTGGGATACCATCCTTAATTGTGGCTAGCAGTTAAGTCACCTTTCATTCAAATATTTTGGGAAAGTGTAGACTAAGTGGTTGGGGGGAATTGTTTGTATTCGCCACGCCTGGGTTCAAATCTCGCTTTGATGACAGTTGCTCCTTGGGAGCCGATATGATTGTAAGTTGGCCATACCTTGATTCTTCCTTAATAACAAGATGTGCATTATTCTGTGGATGTAGTCTTCAAGATGAACCACAATGAAAAAAAAATTGGGGAAGAGAAGGGATCCCATTATCAAGGTTTCCTTGGACTGTATGTGTGTGTGGAGAGAGAGAGAGAGAGAGAGAGAGAGAGAGAGAGATCCAAGGGTTAGCTCAATCGGTTGACACATCTACCAAAGGCATGTTGCCAACGGGGAGGCCATAGGTCATAGGTTCTAATATGTTCAAGTCCCTCAAGTTTATCAACGGCTCTTGCATTTGGCGATTGACATCATCCTCCATTTGTATATCCTAGGGAAGAGGGGAATCCCTTAAGTGTTCTTTGAACAAAAAATATCATCGAGGTTCAACTTAATCAATTGAACCATCTACCCAAAGCATGTTACCGATGAGGAGGTCATAGGTCACAGGTTCAAATCCAATAGAGTCTCTTGGGTTACCAGCAACTATTGTGGTTAGTCGATGAGTTTCCCTCCATCTATATATTTTAAGGAAGAGGATTAGTTTAGTGTACTTTCCAAAGAATTTAAAACTTTTTGAAGGTTATCTCATAGCAACACCAGCCAAATCAGCACATTGCCTACTACACATGAGTTACATAGATGATGAGCTTGGAGAATTCTCATTCCACCACTATAGTCCAAAGAAGAAACTGATATGTACGTAGGAGACCTCATTGATTTGATGTCTTCATCTATTGAAGCCATCTCAGAACTTTTTGGATCAAATCCTACCTACTCCAGCCACGGATCAATCAAAAAATTCATCATCTAATTCAAAATCATCTTCGACATCAAGTTCTACAAGTAGCTCCCTAAAATCTATATGGTCAAAAATTAATCTACTTTTCTGGCTCCAAATGCATTAAATATGCATGATGTAATACATGATCTTCTAAAGAATGCAAAAAGATTGTTGTCGAACTTAGATCCAAATAAAACCATTTTACCAAAAGACCACATTAAGAATTTCATGCAAGCTACTAAATTCTTAATGTTAGATATGAAGACATGTTATGTAGCTTATTTCCTTACCTAGATGAGGATGAGCCTAAAGAATTCTAATTCCACAATTGCAATCTAAAGAAGAAATTGATACATACATAGGAGGCCTCGTTGATTTGATTTATCGAGATATTGAAGCCATCTTGGAACCTTTGGATCAAATCTCACCTATCCCACCCATGGATCAATAAAAACAAATTTCATGTAATTCAAAATCATCTTCAAAATCAAGTTCTACAAGTAGCTCCCCAGAGGCTATATGATCAAAAAATTAACATGCTTGGCTATATCTAGATGCATTAAATATGTCTGTTGTATTATGTGATCTTCCAAAGAATGAAAAAATGCCATTGCAAAACTTTCATCCTATTAGACTATTTGGTTACTCCAAAAGTATTTACACCATTGATTCAGATTCATGAGGGAATGAAATGAAACACAGAAATAGGACAAAAACACAGAAATACAATAATACTAAATTTCTATTAAAGAATGAAATATGCAGAGATGGTAAAAGAAAATATAAAGTGAAATGAACTCGCTAGAATGGTGGTAGCTTATCTTTGAGAAGATATGTGATAGCTAGGCTCATTCGCCAAAAGATGATTACAATGAGGCTCCAAAGGCCTTTTTAACATACAACATAAATAATAAAACTTTAAACATCTAAAACCCTAACTCTGGAAGATGAAATGCCAAAAGGTTTGTGGGCCTCGATGGGGGTAGTTGATACGTCAACTTCCGGAGGGCATAACTTTTGCATATGATCTTTGTTTGGGGTGTTTGATACCCCATCGAAAAGGTCTAGCAGAGGAGTACACATTCCGAACAGCCCAATACAACTTTCTATTAAATTTTCACTTATGACTTATGTCAAACACTTAGTAAAGATTGATTTCAACCTCCAATAAACTTCAATTGTAATGCAACAAACTTAACAACATTCAACAATGACTTATGAGCATAAATACAATTACTAAGAAAACTAAAATTTAGTAGCGGAAAAAAATGAACAGTAGACAACAATCATTCATACATTTGACAAGTAGATTTTCGGGCAAAGCCCCTGGAAAAACCTCGAAGGGAAAACTAGTCAAGAGAGATTCTTTATTGTGAACTCATGAAGAATATTACTCAAAAATTACAGCAGTACTTTCATCCTATTAAAATCATTGTACTTATCTTAAATACACAGTCCAAGCTCCTAGAAATTTGTGTAAAACTAACACCTTGATTTTTGTGCAGCAAGAACAGTTAAACTGTTGTAAGAACACCCTCGAAAATAGTGCCCAGGTACAATACTTTATGGTATGGATAGTAAGGATTTACAGCAACAAAGTGCCTCGAAATCCATGCAAATATGTCTAGAAAGTTGTGCCCAAATTGCCTCGATTTCAGTGCCAAAGTATGTTGGACAATGTTGTCATTAATGGTTGTATGGTCTGCATTAATTTTATGTTGTACAGACAGATTTAATGCTGAGAATTATCCTTGGGATATGTGCCCTCTCTTCCTTGGGATTTGTGCCCTCCCTTTCTTGTTGCTCATCCTTTACTTTTCAAGCTCAAGCTTTCTTGAAAAAGTGACTCTTCACTTCCCTCCTCAATCTCTCTTGAAAAATGTGTCTCCATCTCTCTCAAATGCTCCTTTTTATAACTTATTAATGAATAACTACCCTAACCCTAGATCTCAATGGCCAAGATTAAATCTTGTCATCTTGAGATCAATGGTCGTAACTTAATCTTTCATTGAATTCACTTAAATCACTTAAGTGACCCAAACTTTATAAAGTCACTTTTACTCATTAAATAATAAAATACCCTAAATTTATAAAATCACTTTATAAACTCACTTTATAAACTCACTAGACAGAGACATTTGCTCGGTCACTTCCGCATGTTGGGCACTACCAATGCAGAAGTACCTACGAGCTACAAAAATTAACACTCCCCCTTAGTGAGGGAGGTACTTCTGGAACTTCCACTTGGATCAAACCCGTCTTTTGCTGCTAAAGATGCTCCCTCTGAAATGGAAGATGCTACTCCCTCTAAACTAGAACTCTTTGTTGCTACCTCTGTCGGACTCTCATCGGGATCCATGTGCTCCTCCTCCATCAATGTCATCTCAAAACTCATGGGCCTACTGAGATGAGCCTCATGCTCTCTCATTGACACTGATCCAAACTCCAAACTCCCTCTGGAACTTAGCTCCAATCTCCCTATGAAGCCAATCACAGGTTTTCCTAGTAACCTGTACAACCTCTCATACCCCCCATCCTATAGAGTTGAAACTGAGAGCATATTTAACTTCAGCTATGGGACATGTAACACCTCTACCACCTTCAGAGAGCCTCATGACTCTACCTGGAAATCCACGGTTCCAACCCCCTTCATTGTATGCATGGTGTTAACCCCCCAAACCACATGCAGTATGAGTCTATCTATAACACACTAAAGAACATTGACCTCATTCCTATCATATGGCTAGATGTGCTTCATGTCCTGTGAGGTGGCCCAATCATTATACTTCTTCTTCCCCTTACTCTTTCTCGCAAGAGCAAGATTTGGTTCCTCTCTGCAATGTAATAAACCCTAGCCCAAGATCCATCCTTTGATCTTGTTATCTGTTATATTCACTTGTTTCCTCCTGTTGGAAACCTTCTTTTGGAAACCCTCACGACAAGAATATTTTTCCCTTCCTCTTTCCTAGCAAGAACCCCTGCAGGTCACTGCAATCCAAGTGCCAAAATCTTTGTCTATTGAACCTCTGAGCCCAAGCTATGATACCATGTTAAATTTTCATTTATGACTTATGTCAAACACTTAGTAAACATTGATTTCAATCTCCAATAAACTTCAACTGTAATGTAGCAAACTTATCAGCATTCAATAATGACTTATGAGAAGAAATACAATTACTAAGCAAACTAAAATTTAGTAGCAGAAATAAAATGAACAGTAAACACAATCATTCATGTATTTGACAAGTAGATTTTCGGGCAAAGCTCCTAGAAAAACCCTGAAGGGAAAACCAGTCAAAAGAGATTATTTATTGTGAGCTCACGAAGAATATTACTCATAAATTATAGTAGTACTTTCATCCTATTAAAATCATTGTACTTATCTCAAATACACAGTCCAAGCTCCTAGAAATTTGTGTCAAACTAACACCTCGATTTTTGTGCTGCAAAAACAGTTAAACTGCTATAACAACACCCTCGAAAATAGTTCCCAGGTACAATAATTTATGGTATGGATAGTAAGGATTTACAACAGTAGAGCACCTCGAAATCTGTGCAACTCTGTCTAGAAATCTATACCCAAAGTGCCATGATCTTAGCTCCAAATTATGTTGGACGGTGTTGTCATTATTGGTTGTACGGTATGCATTAATGTTCTGTTGTACGAACAAATTTAATGTTGAGAATACTCCTTGGGATGCATGCCCTCTCTTCCTTGGGATTTGTGCCCTCTCTTTCTTATTGCTCCTCCTTTCTTCTTCAAGCTCAATATTTCTTGGAAAAGTGACTCTTCACTTTCCTCCTCAATCTCTCTTGAAAAGTGTGCCTCCATCTCTCTCAAATGCTCCTTTTATAACTCATTAATGAATAACTACCCTAACCCTAGATCTCAATGGCCAAGATTAAATCTTTCCATCTTGAGATCAACTGTCTTGACTTAATCTTCCGTTGAGTTCACTTAAATCACTAAAGTGACCCAAACTTTATAAAGTCACTTTTACTCATTAAATAATAAAAGACCCTAACTTTTTAAAATCACTTTATAAAGTCAATAGAGAGAGACATGTGCTCGATCAATTCTGCATGTTGGGCACCGTCAATACAGAAGTACCTCCGAGCTACAAAAACTAGCACTTTGAAAATCTATTGGGCACTGCGACATCAAAAAAACATCGTTTAAGGCCTCAAAATGACCTCGAAAGTTTGGGACCCGAAAAAGTGTAGAAAAACTACCAAGATGTAAATTTTACTTTGAGGCAGTGGAATAGGTGGGCAGCCACCGATTGTTGGAAGATTGGTTGTTGTCATTGATGTCAACCCTAGTCATGGGTTTTGGACCACAAGATTGATGAAGGTATTTGGACATGAAGGAAAATGCACATGCAGATACAACACCCATGGATGGATAGTATACATCATGTTGT
>SNQJ01S0082328.1:30815-56472 GCA_010110895.2 Picea sitchensis
TCTTGGGACTCCTCTTAGTTTATTTTTTCAAACACATCTTAATATTGTAATGGGCCCATACATGCCCACATGCTACAAAGATAGGATAGTGTTGAAATTTGCTTTCTTAGATCAAATCACTAGGGAAGTTTAAAGGTTTTGTAGCGGGCCCATACATTCCCACATGATCAATCTAGGATAGTTTCAAAGCTTTTCTTAGATTACATGACAATAGGGAGTTAAAGGGATAGTAACAGACCCACATGTCCACATGCTAGCTTTCTATGGACTTTTGAATTACGCAAGTTTGTACCAAAGGTACTTAGTTAGTTAGGTAATCAACACTTGTAAGGACCAAGCGAAGTTCACATGCAGCAAGGTGAAACCTAATTCACTAAAAATTGGCACACTTTCACTCATTCACACACAAAAGTCACTTATCACTCACATAACTTATTCTTGAAACGTGGAGGTCAAAGTAAGTTTCCTCCAAAGGGATTCCGAAACACCCCACCCTTTTCTTGACAAAACTATCCACTCCCATTTTAATTCAACGAGGTTGGTTCACACCCCCAACCTCTCAAAAAAAATACATCTAAATTTTTTCTAAAAACTCACTTAGTTTTCCTCCATAGGAGGTGCCAAAAGAAATTTTTTAGTCTAGGTAGGATTTCGGGGATAGGCATCCAAATAACTCCCTGTTATCTGGTTCTCACATTGTCAAAACGATAGAAGTTATCAAATAGGGACCTGAAAATCCTCCAAGTCAAGTGTTCCTAACACCATAAGGCAGGGAGATACCCGTGAAGGGTTGGAGGCCGAGGTCCGGTTGTTCTATGCATCCCCCCTTGAGGCACCCACCTCTTGGACGGGATCCATCCCATGACCCATTTCTTAGGCCGTAAATCTAAATGTCGCACTTTGACCGAGGTACCTAGTGACCAAATTTTAGGACATCTACCCAGGTGGCAATTGTGGGCTGCAATTGCACCTTGATTGGATTTTTTGAGGCTATTGGGAAATATCACTAGCTCTTTCGGGATATGCCCCCTTTACCCCTCATTATAACCAATTATTTCATAATTCACTAGTTTCTCTTCCGGTGACTTCAGACCCCACTGTTGAGTACTATTGGAAAGTCCAGTGCTATTTGAGAGGAAGGACGTTATGTCTTCTAGGACACGAGCATTTGTTTTCTTTTGATTCCCTACGTGGACAAAACCCACTTATCCACATATATGCTTCTTTTCAAACCACTTTATGTATGATGCACTTCTGACTACATTTTGATTTGGATATATATATTGTGTAAAGTTCAAATTTTGCAACCAAAGGCTCTTGTTTCTTTATTACTCTCACCACCAGTTGCACACATTCACTCAGCTAGTTGGACATCATAGGGGACCCACAGAATCCCCGCCATTCCCGACGCTTTCTAAACCTCCCTCCTATCTTAGGGGGAGTGGCTGGTCTTGCCCACTCATCGACACCACCTTCACACACTCCTGTGAGTGCTACTGTTTTAGGATCAACTTTGCTTAGTTCCACATTACTTGGGTCCACTTCCCAAGGTCCTTCGTCCACTTGCACTCCTTTACATAGAAGTGGGGGACCAACTTCCTCTCAAGGGGGGAGTACCAACCCACCTAGCCCCCTTCAAGGGCCAGGTTCACAACACACTTACACCATGGCTGGAGATAAACCTCCCCCCCCACTACAGATGCCATATTTGGCCTCTCTCAACATACCATATCTAAGCAAACTCACCTATGATCCTATATTGCATGACCCCACATGGCCTGCAATGCCCACCAAACTACCTTCAAACATACCCAAGTTTTAAGGAAAGGCAGGAGATGACCCTGCCAACCATGTCATGAATTTTCACCTATGGTGCTCTTCCAACAACATTATGGATGATTCCATCAGACTTCGATTATTTCAATGCACACTTACTGGCCCATCAACCAAATGGTATGTAGATGAAAAATCAGGGTCCCATGCGACTTTTGAGTCCTTGGCCAAAGTATTTTTAACCTTATTCCAATTAACAATCCGCCACGACAATGGTCTAGAACTACTCTCTAATTTGAAACAAACCTCAACCACACATATCGCTAATCACATTCACGAGTGACGTAGGCAACGTAGTTTGTGTAAAGTAGAAACCACCAAACAATACTGTCTTGACTGGTTTCTTAGATCACTTGTTTCTCTCCTTGGTAAGGATGTAGCTTCCACCTTCCCTCAATCAGAAGAGGAAGCCATCAGTAAGGCTCAACAGTATGACCTAATCTATGCACAGTTAGGGAACTTATACACTGTACTTCCTGATCTCCCAAAACTTGTGCCATTTGGCCAAGACAAACCTGGGATGTCTCATTCATCAGATGGACTGATTGGTAACACCACTGACCACGGTCCATAACCCCAACAACCACCAATGTATGGAACACCTCAATACCTGCTGGCATACGGGGGCACTACTTATTACCCCCCACCCCCTTATAAACAACCATACCCTGTTGTTGTGCCTCCACCCATCAATGGGCCACCTCCGACACCCCCCATACACCCACCTATTCAACTGAGTTCTGGTACCCTCTAGCTCAGCTTATAGTACTAGCGAAAGCACCACGCCTTCCTATGTACCTTACGGATCGTTACCCTCACAAAATCTGTACTTTCCTTTTCCTGGTCCCCCACAACCCATGGCTCCCCCACTTCCTCATGTTGGGGTGAATTTTGTTCAACCCTCTCCCGTTCAACGATATCAAAATTTTGAACAGCTGAATATGGAAAATCCGACCCATCTGTCGAACAATGCCAAAAATAAAGGATGAAACAAGAACAACAACAACCCAGGTCAAGGCGGGAATCAACCCCAGTAGAACCAACCTACCGGGGGCAAGCATAACCAAGGGAATCAGAACCCCCAGGGGGGGCAATAATAATAAGCATCAAGGGAGAAATAACAATACTATTAAAACCAACTTCCCTTGTGCCCTTTGCGGTGAGTTCATTCATTACACTCACCATTGCCCCCAAATCGCTGATTTCAAACGGTTGAAAGACTCAGGCAATCTACCCCATCCTCCAGCACCGCCTGCCCCTCAGCAGGCACCACAAAAATATGTGCAACAACCCCCCCTTGTTGTGCTGCAGAACCCTATTCCACACCAAGGTGTGATAAATACCCAACAGGACACGCAAGATCCCCCACCTCAGGTGGGACAGTACCTCAACCCAAACAATCCAGCAGATCGCACAATCCTCCTCACTAGTGAGGAATAAATCCTGCTGCAAAGACGTAATCGTTAGTATCATGCACCCATTGAGTCTCCTCCCATCCCTCCAGAGACAAACCCTGCACCAACGAGAACCCCGTTGGTGATCCCTCGCCCTAACACAGAGCCACCTCTTCGCATCCTTCGCATCCCATTATGCAGGAATGTCCACAACCCACAGACTAGGGCTTCTCATAATTACAGTTTGGTTGACGACTTAGCACAATCCCTAGCTACCATGTTAGTCTTAGAAGTCCTTCAGACTTGTCCCACTCAGCGGAAATCATTAATTTCCACCTTGGGGGCAGTCAACCTCGCAGATACTCGACTCATTACATTTGATCTCGACAGCGGAGAACCTCACCTTCCCACCTTGATCGCTTTTCAAATCCCAGTAAAAATACGGAACATCACAGTTAATCGGTGTATCATCGATGAAGGTGCATCTACATGCATTATGTCCAAATTTGTATGGTAGAAACTTGGTTGCCCCGAACTCATACCCTCTGCCATTACCTTACGAGCTTGTGACAAATGACCATCCTCTCTTGAAGGGCTCTTCCAAAATGTCGTCATAGAACTCGGGGGAAAGACTATTCTCATTGACATTGAAGTTATCGATGCCCCACTTGATTATAATATCATGTTTGGTCGTAGCTACATGTACGCTATGAAGGCAGTTGCCTCTTTCGTCTTTTGAATGATGATGTTCCCCCACAATGGGAAGATTGTTACCATTGACCAAGTCTCACATTACGAGCCTAACCCATCTGCCAACATCGATAACATTCTTCCTCTCATCCACACAAGTCATGATGCATACCCACTCGTTGAAATGGGTTCCGACATTTTCAAAGATCCATCATTGTTAGGAACTTACCATGGAGCACCACTGCTTCTTCATCCTTCCAATCAAGTATGTGTCGTATCATCTAACGAAACTAACACAGAGGATACCCTTCCTCCTAGGGAGGCTTCTATCATATCTGACATCCCACTAGTCGTAGAACTTCCCCCTCACGAGCCTCCTGCGAACTCTTCGACCCCACCAGTCCACGATTCCACATCCCCCCAAGGACATATCCCAGTTTGGGAGATAGTTCCCCAAGCCATCACTCAAATCCCATTCTTTTACCCTCCACTGGGCATCGAAGCTTTCCAGGTGGCCGCAACGTTTACCCTCCCTAATATGGTGTTAGCAATTCTGGTTTGGTATTTACATCCACCAGAGATGGTCCCTCGACCATCCCTTCTTCCCCAAATGGAAGGAATCCCAATGATTATTCCCATACTTACTCCCACCATACCCCCTACACCCCCACTCACTACCCCCCCTACCACAGCTGGGGGCAGGAGAAAGAAGGAGGAGCCCACAACTCCACTTCCTCCGCGCATCCAACCCCCTTGCACGCTATGTGAGAAAGATGGACACCAAACCAACAACTGCCCATCTCTACCAGAGTTACAGAATTTGATTCCACTCAATCAAACTCCCTCAACACTCGCCACTCTAGCCAACACTACTGCTACCACCTCCCATTCAAGTAGTAAAGGGTTGTGAACCAAATTCGCTTGCGCTATATGTTCAGAATATGGCCATTATACCCACCATTGCCTAGCACTGCCACGCTTTCGGCAGACATTAGCCACAGTACGCCAAAGCTTCCAGAGTGAACCTAGTCTAGCTACGTCATCCTTACCAAAAATCACTGACATCCGTTATGTCACAACTTTAGTCAATGAACGTATGAGATGCCCTTGCTCTCTATGTGAATCATTAGATCATTTTACATACCAGTGTCCTATGATCATTGAATACAGGCAACGCCAATTGACCCTGCTTCAAAGACCCACATAATCAATAGTTGACCTTACCTTGTCACTAGAGATTATTCATGTCATTTCTCCCGAACCCGAGGCCCTTCCAACGCCTCCATGGTTCTTGGATGACTTATCTGAGGATTCACTCCCCAATCCCCCCAACTCTCCCGCTCATTTCCCTATAGAAATTTTACATCCAACTACCACGGGTACTCCTCAGTACTTCGATATTTGGTTTATGTCAAGCGAACCATCGCCATCTCCTTACGTCATCCCCCCTCCTTCTTCATCACCAGGGGGCAGCCACACAACAACAGGTACCGATATCACTCTTCATGACCCCTTGTATTCCCGTCACTTCTACTGTGACGAGGAAATACTTGAAGAGTTAAACAACCCTAACTACCCATGGGATGCACTACACCACCGCACACTCTTCTTTCCATAGGAAGCCTCCACGCCTCCTAACCAACACCCCATATACGCGGTCGAAACCAAGGATTTTATCCCATCAGGGCCTATTGATTGGTTCAAAAACCCCATTCCTACCCCTGATGCTTTTGAAGAAGGCAACATGGCCAACATTTGCCCAACCATTAAAATTGAGATTTCCATCAAAAATGGCGTCGTCGAGGAAATCACCATTGGAGCCGCTTGCACTCCCCAAGAAATCACCGCCTATAAAGACCTCTTCCAGGAATATCGAGATATTTTTGCCTGGTCATACACGGAAATGCCTGGCCTCGATCCCTCTATCATCAAACATCGCATCGACACCTAGGCCGACATTACACCAGTTCGTAAAAAACAACGACCGCTACACCCATCCAAAGCAGCGGCCATCAAAGATGAAATCGACAAATTACGGCTGCCGGGTTCATCTACCCCATCGCTTATACATCATGGGTTTCCAACCTTGTACCCGTTAACAAAGAATAGGGCACTATCTGCATCTGCACGGACTTTCGTGATCTCAATCACGCATGTCCCAAAGACAACTTTCCAATGCCTTTCATCGATCAAATTATCGATGACTGCACAGGCCACAAGGCTCTATCTTTCATGGACGGTTTCTCTGGTTATAATCAAATTCAAATTCACCCAACTGATCAGTACAAAACCGCATTCACTACCCCTTGGGGTACTTTTGCATATCGTGTCATGCCTTTTAGCTTAAATAATGTTGGTACAACTTTCCAATGGGCGATGACATACATCTTTCATGATCTGGCTCATATCATCCTCGCATACTTGGATGACCTCACAACTCGGTTCAAGCAATGCACCCAACATCTTGATGATTTACGAATCATCTTCCAACGGTGTCGTCAGTACAACATCCACTTGAATCCCCTCAAGTGCGTATTTTGCGTCACCGCAGGGCGCCTCTTTGGCTTCATCGTTTCCCAAAGAGGTATCACCATGGACCCCCTCAAAGTCCAAGCTATCACTGAAATTCCACCTCCCCGGAATTTACGTCAACTTCAGAGCCTACAAGGCAAGGCTAACGTTCTATGACGATTTGTCCTAGACTACGCCATTCACGCACACGGTTTCCTTCGCTTACTACATCATGACATCCCATTTCACTGGGATGAACATGCCCAACAGTCATTTGACGATCTTAAAATGGCGCTCTCCAACGCCCCTTTAATTAGTGCACCTGACTACAACCGTGACTATATCCTCTACGTATCAGCATCAACTGTTTCAGTAGCAAGAGTTCTCGTTCAACTAGGTTATGACAATCATGAGCATGTCATTTATTATGTTAGTAAAAACCTCTCAGGGTCACCCTTGAAGTATCAACACGAAGATAAACTAGCTCTTGTAGTCGTCCTCACGGTCTAGAAACTGCGTCACTATATTTTTCTTAGCACAACTAAGGTTGTAGCAGATTCCAACCCTATGCAATACTTGCTCAGTCGTCGGCAAATTAACGACAAATTTGCTCGATGGATCGTTATCCTTCATAAGTACGATCTTGAATTCTCAACACCCAAGAGCAAGAAATCCCTCGTTCTCGCCGAACTTGTCACGACCCTCCCTTCTAACACAACCAGTGCCCCCGTCAATACCGACTTTCCCGACGAACACCTCTTTTACATCACTTCGGTTGATCCTTGGTACGACGACCTCCTCGTCTACCTCCAAACTCAAAAGTTCGGTAACCACCTTTCACGAGATGATTGTCGTCGTATTCGCCACCAGGCCCCCCGCTACCTCCTCATCGGAGACATCTTAAACTGGCGAGGGGTCGATACCATTCTTCGTTGATGCCTGACCATTGACGAGGCTGATAGAGTCTTGAACGACTGCCACAATAGCGCATGTGGGGGCCATTTTTTAATAATATCCACTGCTCAGAATATTATCTGAGCAGGTTACTTTTGGCCTACCTTGTTTCAAGATTGCATTCATGCCATGAAACAATGCGAGAAGTGTTAGCTTTACACCAACAAACCCTGAGCACCACCTGCTCTTCTTCATCTAGTCATCACTGCTGGCCCTTTTTGTAAATGGGGCATCGACTTCATGACTTGTAATCCCCCCTCCAACAATGGTCACAAATACATTTTTGTCGCAGTCGATTACTTCACCAAATCGGCTGAATCTATGCCCACCTTCAACAATACCGCTGACACCGTAGCACGTTTTTTCTTTAACCACGTCATATCTCGCTTTGGAGTACCATTCCAACTAGTTTCCGATCACGGGAAATACTTTGAGAATGAGATTTTCGTCGAACTCTCATCTCGGTTAGGATTCTCCCATGAGTTTGCCTCACCATATTACCCTCAGTCTAATGGACAGGTCGAAGCAGTTAACAAGGTCCTCAAGACCATGTTACAACGCACGGTTAACAAACATAAGACCAATAGGCATCATATGTTATTTTCCACGCTACGGGCTTACCGTACAGTTGTGAAAACAACTACTAGTTTCACACCATTTCATCTAGTCCATGGGGTTGAGGCCACTCTTCCGATCGAGTGCGAAATTCCCACCTTACGCACCGCAATTGAGCTATTACCCGACACTGCTCCAATGGAGCAGCGCTTGCTGAACTTAGAGTCCCTAGATGAAGATCGTCGATCTTCATTACAGAACAATGAGGCAGCTAAAAAACGATCAAAGGCTACCTTTGATCGACATGTCAACCTTCACTCATTTCGCGAAGGCGACCTCGTCCTTGCTTACGATATCGCTCATGATACCTTTGGCCATGGAAAATTCAAGTCACTATGGAATGGCCCATACATTATCCAACATTGCCTTACCAAAGGCACATACATCCTGGCCTCTCCCGAAGGCCTCTCTCTCAAAGACCCCGTCAACGGGTTGTATTTAAAGAATTTTTATGCTTAAAAGTAGTCAGTCTACTTTAGGTTATTTCTTTTATAGTGTTTTTAATCTTTTTTCCATCCCTCACATCTAAACTATCATTTGTGGTATTGATAGATGCTTCCTCCACCGGCCTACCACATCGGTTACGCTGACGGCGCCAACCGTTGGACACAAAATCTCGCTTCGTCTGCTTGGGCTCTCTACACCCCCTCACTTGAAATGCTCCGTTCGAACGGCATATGTTTGGGTTCAGCGACCAACAACCAAGCCGAATACACTGTCGTCATTGGCCTCCTGGCCAATGCCCAACATCATAGTATTTGTCACCTTAGCGTCTTTCTCGACTCTCAACTAGTCGTGCTCCAACTCAACAATGTGTATCACGTACGCGATCCTTGCCTCTTTCGCAAATACCTGCATGTTAGACTGTTATCTCGACATTTTGATTCCATTACATTTACACATATTCCAAGACAATTGAATCAAATTACAGATAACCTAGCTAATATTGTGTTAGACTGACATATATCACATCAAGCTACCTCTACACATACATAACATATCAAAAACCTGTCACAACATATATAGATTGGACATCATCAACACATCAACAAAACTCATGTAAACACCACATAGATCTCAAAATGTATACTCATGTATATATAAAACGGTCCACAGTGCCATCCAAGTGTTTACATAAAAAAATACAAGTATCCGCAGGCCAGTGAAGCGCCTTGGTACAAATGGGCTCACCAGCCTATATACAAAAATACAACAAATACATAGCACACCACTCAAGGTGCCTCTAGAGCACCACCGCCTGCCCCTCCCTTAGGCGGTGGTTGCCCACCCTCTACTGGACCCTCCTGCCCCGACGGTAGTCGTCCAGTCATCGCAGCACCAACTACTGCTGCCCATCGTACCACGACCCCCCATGGCGCAGAATCCCCACACACTGCTACAAGATGCCCTCATCCTGGATGCGAGACCACATGCCCTCAGGCACGCCCTGTAACACCGCCTCCAGGCGACGACGTATGTCCTCAAAATCTACTCCAACATTTGTCGGAGGAGCATGTGATGGCCCACCACCAGGGTCATCAAACCGATGTCTCCTCGCTGCTCTCTCAAGATCAACTCATCTCGCCACGGTGTCCTCATGTCGACGTCTCTCTCCAACCCACGGTCCCCCCCATGGAAGTCTCTCCGACTCTTGATGAGCTGACGCTCTCCGCAACTCCACCTCGTGCCCGCAAGGTGCAACATCTGCACATACAAACAAATAACAGATAGTATCAACATCTATATCATACATATATATCATGCCATCTCACAAAAATATATATATCAAAATCATCAACATACCTCGCCGGTCAAACACCTCCCCTAGAGGCAATACCATATCCGGATCCTCCCGGAAGTCAACCTCAGCATAGGGGTACTGCAATATCACCTGCGACATCTGTCACCACACCTGCACCGCCTCAGCAGTAAAGAAGTGGCTGCCCTCGCCACCACCATGGCGAAGCAAAACAATCGACCACTGCTTTAGTCGCGGCTCTCGCGCCCTAGGCGCACCCAATAAAATCCTAGGGCGCAACATAGGCACCCTCACTAGAAACCAGGCCACTAGGATGGATTCGAAGGCAAACTCTCCAGTATCCGTGGACCGACAGTGGTCCAGCTGCCCTACCATCCTGGCATGCAGCGTAAGCCCCTAGGCAAAGTGCTCACCGACCAACACTCTCTCCATCACAATCAACTGACCACTACTGATCCGCTGCATCGCCAGAGACCCATAAACTCTCACAATCATCGCTGCTATGCAGCGATGAGCCAGGGCATCCATCGCCCCAATGCTCAAGACAATGTCGGACATAAAGTTCGGCCCCGGACATAAAGTTCGGCCCCGAATAGTATCTTCGGCCAACTGTTGCTAGCAACATATCCCTCGGTAACACCATCTCTGCCAGTAAGGGAGTTCCCCGAAACGAGAGCCCAGTCAAAAAATACACATCCTCCACCGCAGTGAAGGCAATCTGCTCTCCCCGCACTATGAAACAATGCAGGTCCAGACTCCACATCCGGATAAGGAACTGCAGGAGATACTCCTGCGCCCATATCAACAGGCACTCAAAGAACTTCAACAACCATCAGGCTGCCAAAGTCGCACGTACACCTGGCTCCTCAATAGCCATGACGTCTCGCAGCTGGGACCAATCCCGCTCTCGCCAACCAACTGACATCGTGCACAATGCTCACCTGCAACCACATAAAACAGTCCTAAGTCAGCCAAATGGACCATCAACAACATCAAAAAGGTAAGTTTTACACCCGTCAACCTTGCCTCCAAGGCGCGGCTGTTTAAACCACAGGTGCACACACGTGCGCGCCTGTTCACTCCACAGGCGTGCACGTATGTGTGACTGTTCACTACACATGCGCGCTCTCAGGCACACCTATCCATCCTTCAGCCGCGCACACGTGTGCTCCTGCTCAACTTATAGGCGCGCTCTAGAGCACGCCTATCCAATACACAACCGAGCACACATGCACAATTGTGCAGCCGACAGGCGCGCACATAAAGCGCGCCTGTCCAATACACAACCGTGCACACATGTGCAACTGTGCAGCCGACAGGCGCGCACATAGTGCGCACCCTTTCTCCCCTTACTGGTGCCCCCATGCACGTCTATCCGGTGGGCAGGCACGCACGTGTGCGTGCCTACTTCCGGATCGCCCACACACGTGGGGCCCACACTCATAAAAACTCCTATACGACCTTCCGTACAACCCCTGCCCAAAAAAGGAAACCCTAATTCTATGCAGGATGATTAGACCACTAACCTGCAGCTCACTGGTCCTCGATCGAATGCCTCGTCCTCCCAGAATATCTAAATCTCCTCTGAATACTTCTTGTCCAGTCACTATAGAAACAAGTACAAATGAGGTGGCAATGTGGGCCCTACAACTATATTTAGGCCTTTTTGCCAAACTTCTACTCACCATTCCGGGAGCTCCGGGCGTCCATTTCTCGATCCGTCTTCAGCCATGGGATCAAGATCCCGTCATCTACATCACGATAGTCCCTGGCCCTCTTTTCATCCTGAGCCCCTGGGACACCATTTTTCATACCCTGACCAGGTACGCATGCGCATATTCAACATTATCAAATAAATGCTCATACGTTCGATTCTCTTCATATATTTTTCAGGTCAGGTATTTGGTTTTCATGTGTGCAGATACTTAGTCATCATACATCAACGCAACCCCTTCAGGTATATACTCAACACTGGCATATAGTCATTCCCTCTGAATCTCACTTACATCTCCAGTTACAACCTCTGATATTTGCCTCTAGGATCCCCATTTCCGACTCTGCAGTACCAACACCTCCATTTGCATCTTCGGTACTGTCACCCGGTAGCACTCTTACCCACATGAGTTGTCCCATTCATAGCACCCTTTTGCACTTTTGACACTCATGTTGTTTTTCCAAACCCTTTAGGGATGGGAGTCCCGATAGTCTTACATCATGTCGCAAATCAACCACATACTCCTTCTCCTCATTTTGCTAGCTTTCCCAAATGGACTCCCAGATTATCTCTTCACAGTTCTATTTTTGACTGCACCTCCACAGTATCATGAACCCTCCACTTCATCCACAATCAGTTTTCCCATCTGCAAATTTCCCTTCATTTCACCTACCTCATACAGAAACCCACCCATGGGGCCCCCACCCTCCGCCAGTTCTTCGAGCAAATTGTGCCCTTCCCGGGCCAACCATCTCACATTGGGGCACCCATTTCTATATTTGTACACTTATCCCAAATTATTCTTTATTGAACAAACACCTTTGTTTCCCACAATTACCTTACCTTTTTGTTGTCACCTTTGGCGACCTTCTTTCCTTTTTGGCCAACGCAACCCATGTCACCCTTGGTTGGGGCATTACTTTATCATCTACCCTTGACGACATCATCCATATATTCAGAGTACCCCACAGGCCACTTAACTCTGCCCTCTGATTTTATTCACTTTGTCCCACCTCTGGCACAACTTATCCCCTATCTTGTTGTCCCCCTGACACTCGACCTCATTGAATGGTTGTGGCCACCTTTTATCTCACATATACTCCAACCAAGGGCAGTCATGAGTCTTCCTACATCTTGACTTCATCCATGTACCTCCTCCACTTCCTAACCTCACCTCGTAGATTTCACGAAGCCATTTGCTTCTGGGAGTCGTGTTCCCCTTTTTGTCGACATCAACACAATTTTCTAGAAGGGCGACAGTATCTTGATTCTCATTCCCCATCCAATGAGAGATCTCGGATGGCACAGGGAGAACCACAATTTCTCCTTGCTATCATTGACCCCCATAACATTTGACATCAACACTTTCTCATGTTACGGTGGGTATTACTTTGCGACTCTTGCAGTTAGTTGTTATACTTGCCGAAGACCTCTAAACTTGGCTGGGTTATCAATGCCTACAGAATCCATGATACTTCTTACAGATGTCACTGCCTACTATTCAGAGTATGTTCCTCCGTAGAATTTTCTTCTACCTTTATCATGACCTCCCCCGAGGGTGCTATAGTTGTCTACATCAACACTTCATTCATCTTTTTGAGTTACTTGACACGAGCATGGGGCATGCCCACCTCGTTTGTACACAGTTTATTTTTTACACACCTCATGGAAGGTTGGGTTCTATAGGTTCCCTTCTCCCTCCAACGGGGCCCTCTTGACAATCCCATTATTGCTCTCTTACAAAAACATTCTCAGTAGAAGAAACATTGATGGATTTCGGCTATACGTATGCTCCTAACCTCATCCATCAGGGGGCATCTGTTATCACTGAAATTTCGTCCGCAAATGGTTACAAGAATTCAACATTGTCAAACAGTTATAAAGACATCCATGGACCTGAATTAACACAAAAGCATTCATAAAGGGTCAAAAACTATACAAATAGTGAAAAATTGAAGGGCGCTATGAAGACACTGGGTGCGCACGCACATGCGCGAAATAGAAACGCAAGAATCGCGCACATGCGTACGATGCACGATTATTGTCGCAAAAAGCCGCGCACCTGAGAAACAACACATTTATGAGAGTGGTCGGCCTCCCACCCACTTCTGGTTCAAATTCCAAGTTGATTTGACACTCAAATCTAGACTGGATTCGACTGGGTGGCTGGTCAAAGACCTAGAAATGCCCTAATTAGCCTCTTTACACACTACAAACTAGTTGAACAATAACCCAAGGAAATGCTATAAAAAGGCCATGGATACACTTCATTTTTCAAGGAATTTCATAGCAAAGTTATGCTACCATTATTCTCTTGAGGACTCTTCTATCCTTGCCAAGAGTATACTTGCATCATTGCTTTTGGCAATCCATCTCACCCCTTGAGTGGATTAGCAAATAATTCTTTCACCATTTTCATTTTCTTTTTCAAAGTTGTAAGAAGAGCTTATTTGTGGGGGTCCAAGAGCCCTCCCTTGGAGGAAGAAGGTACTCATAGTCCCCTTGCTTCTCGGTGTTTTCTTTCACTAATATCATCCTTATCATTGGTGACATGGGTCTCATTGTTTCTTTTGTCCTTATGTCCCTATGTTTATAAATTTAGTTGTTGTTTTATTTCTTAGTTTATTTCTTAGTTGTTGTTTTATATTTCTTTTTCTAACCCTTTTCCTTGCAGCTGTCCTTCTCAGCAAACCCAATTGAGCTTGTAAGCACCTCTATTTTACTCACTAAGGTGACGAAAGAGGCACAACAATGCTTACAGTCATGAATCAAGCATGAAAACGTAAGATAAAAGTAAAACAAGAGTGATCGAATATCTTTTTCATAACCCAACAATCACCCTCAAATATCGATATTTAGGGGATAAGGTGATGCAACCTACAGGAGGTGTTATTTGTCATTCAAAATAGAAAAAACATGTAGGGCTGCCAACAAGACTTGAACTCCCGCTTGTTTTGTTGCTTAAATTTATGTTCACTTTGACAACATATCGATAAGAGGCTCCCAGTTATGAGATGTCCAAAAACTCCATTTCGGTTTGGATGTAACTATGTAGAGCCCCGTGGTATTTTAGAACCAGATGTCGCTCGAAATATTTGATACCCAACTTAGTGCGCAAGGTATGGAAGGTATTTGTGAACTCCAACATTGTTTGGCCCCTCTCTTGATGCGGTGTGGTCCATCTCAAATACCAGTCATCATAGTTCCCAAAAGATTAATATTGTTCCTTAACTGCATCCATAAAAAAATCCCAAGTGGTTTTGGCCTCAAGCATTCCAAACTCCTTTGTGCAATTTTGCTCACAATAAGTTTCCCACCAATGTTTGAAATGGTAAGATTCTAGCAGATTTAACGACTTTTCCAAAGAATCTGCATCTATTTGACCCTCAAACACAAGAATATCAAAATTAACTTGTACCTTGAAATGGATAGCACTTACAAAGTGGTTTCTTGATGAAGATGCATATGCTCTTGTCGGCAGTCGGTGAAGGATTTGGGAAAAATTATCCATCATTTTGTCCCTATGTTCCGCGAGGGATTCCTCGAGCAACAATTGAATAAAATATCCTACTCCCTCATCTCTCTTTTCTTCCACCATGGGAGGTCACTTGGGTTGGTTGTCCTCAAGAGAAACTAGCTCGAGACCCAACTCTCTATACCATGACCTTGTCGAGGGCATGCACTAAGAAAAGCTAAGGATCATCCTGCTCAGATATCACTAATCCATATTATTTTGAGAAAGAAATGAAGGCGGAGATATAACAATGAAATACACATAAATACGCCAAGAAACAAAGAGATACAATAATACAAAATTTCTATTAATGAGAGAAATGTACAGAAACTGTAAAAATACAGAGTTAATGAACTCGATAGAATGGTGGAAGCTTATCTCCGAGAAGAGATGTGATGGCTACGCTCATTTGAAAGAATATGATGTTCACAATGAGGCTCCAAATGACTTTTTAACATAAAGAAAATCCAAAACCCTCACTCCGAAAGATGAAACGCCAAAAGGTTTGCGGGTCCCGATGGGGGTAGTTGATACGTCCACTTCCCGAGGGGGTAAATTTTGCATACGATCTTTGTTTGGGGTGGACAATAGCTCATTGGAAAGGTCTAGTCAATAAGAACACATTTCAAATAGGCCTATTCTAGATCCTTCAACTATTGCTTGGGCACCCAAATGTCAAAAAAACTTCATTTGGGGCCTCAAAACGGCCCCAGAATTTTGGGACCCGAAAAACTGAAGAAAGACAACAAAGGTGGAAAATTGTATTTCGAGCCAGTGGAATAGGTGGGTGGCCACCGATATCCACCTTGATCATCCGAAATATACCCATATAGGCTCAAATAAAAGCTTGGAAGTGGCCTCTGTTGTGATACTCTTCTTGCAGGTAGTCAAAATGGCCATCTTAGAGAATCAATCAACAACCACGAATACACAATCATTTCCATGCTTAGTGGAGGGGAGACCTGACATGTAGTCCATCAAGATGGATTCCCAGGGACCATTGGGAGTAGGAAGAGGGAAGAACTATCCTTATTTTTTAATGGTTGGCTTGGCAATAGAGCAGGCAGTGCAATATTTGATATACTTACTAGCATCATGTCGAAGCTTCAACCAATAGAAATACTTTTGTAGTACTACCACTGTCTTGTCCACACCAAAGTGTCCTGCCACCTGACTGTAGTGGGATTCCCAAATCAACGTTGAAGGATCTCTTGAAGAAACACAGAGATGACCCAGATGGAATAACATCCCATCCTAAAGATGGAAGTTGGCAATGGTTGTGCATTTTCCCAACATCTGGTAGGTCGTAGCGAAGTTAGGATCATTGTCATAGAGTTGGGACCACCTAGAGAACTCATACCCACAAGAGTCAAGCACTGTGGTTAGTGATGCAAATGGAGGTTGACTGAGGCAGTGAACACCATGATTGGTGCTCCCTTTCTTATACTTAATGTTGAGGTGAAACTATTGCAAATATGTGGACCACTTTTGATGGAAACCATTATGCAATTTTCCTTGTGTCTACATGAACTGTAGAGTCTTGTGATCTGTATGGATGACTATCTCCTTCTCTGTAATGTAATGCTTCAATTGGAGGTAGGCTTATACAATGGAACACATTTCTTTATCATAGGTGGGGTACTTATGGATGACATATGAGAGTGTCTCACTAAGATAGCCCACTAGATGACCGTGTTGAGTGAGAAGGGAACCAACAGTATAATCAGAAGCATCTATCTCAATCTCAAATGGTTGTTTCATATCAGGTAAGTGTTGGGTATGTGTTATATTCTTTGCACGAGTAGTAGTTGTTGAGCGTATGCGTCTGGTGCATAGGGGGGTTATAGGGGGGGCCTCTAGGCCCCCCCTCGGGGGGTGTAGGGGCAGTGCCCCTGGAAAAAAAATTTCTGCCTCAGGAAATGTGACACCTACCTTGGGAAACGTGTCATGTATTTAGGTGGTTTTTTCAGCACATGGTTTTTGCGGATGGTTTTCTATTTTAGGTTAAGGAATTAGGGTTTTGGACTAATACAAGTCATTGGGTTAGGGTTTTGGATGTCGCTGGATCCTATATGTATATTGTATTGTAAACAATGTAACACAATGAATGAATATAATATATGCTAGTTTTCCCGGTTTGGGTTTCCAGGGGAAAAATCTCTGTGTAATGTTTGTATTTTCCATTGTATCTTTTCTATTCTTTTCTGAATATCTATTTACAGTAGACATTGTACAAGGTTAGAATTTACAGTAAGGCGAGCACTGAGGCTGAGCATAAACGATGTTTTAGATCATCAAAGGCTTTCTATTGTGTTATTCCCCACACAAATTTGGCTTTGCAACCACCCTTTGTCACTTGGATGAGAGCCCATGAGATATGGGAGAACCCCAATATGAATCTACGATAGAAGTTAGCAAGGCCTAAGAAGCTATGAAGCTTGGTTAATGTTGTCGAGGCTGGCCAATCATGAATGACTTCGATCTTGGTTGGATCGACATGCACACCATGATCATCTACAATGTATTTAAGGTATTGGACCATGTTCATGTCAAACGAGCATTTCTCTAAGTTATCATATAGATTGTGTTGTCGTAGAGTCTAGAGGACCTGATGAATGTCCTGCAAGTATTCTACCCAACTCTTGTTGAAGAAAAGGATGTCATCTAGATCTACAACCACAAAGGAATTAGTGAAGGTTTGCAAGATGTCATCCATCAACCTCATGAAATTTTTTGAGACATTCATCAAGCCAAAGGGCATGACCAACCACTCGAAAATACCTTCTTTAGAATTAAAAGTAGTCTTCCATACATCAGTCTATTCTATAGGGACCTAGTGGTAGTCATACTTCAAATAAATCTTACTAAAGTACTTGGCCCCCTTCAGTTGGTCGAGAAGGTCGTCAATTCAGGGAATTGGGTATCGATTCTCGACTGTGATTTTGTTCAGATCTCTATAATCAATACAAATTCATCACGTCCCATCTATATTCTATACGAGCATGATTGGGCTTCTGCATGGTGAAGAGATTGGTTGAATGTGCCCTTTTTGGAGCAACTCTTGAATATGGTGCTTGATTTCCTCTTTTTACAAGACAGAGTATTGATACACTAACCCATTGGGAAAAGGTGTTCTAGGGTCAACTCAATTGAATACTTGACCTGACAGTGCAGAGGCACCCCGATAGGTGAGGTGAATATGTCCCATTATTATTCCATGATTTTGTCCACTTGATTTTGTTGCGTAGAGGAGCCCTGTGCAGAGGAGATGGATGTGGCCTCGACCTTCCTCTCACTTTGAGAGAAAATCATGAAGAGGAAAAAATTCCCAATCTACGAGATGACCTTCCTGCACTACCTAGCTGAGACCAAAGAAATTGTGTTAGGTGGAGCTACCTATAATATCTTGTACAATTGTCTTCCCACATTAACAATGACACTAGGAGGTCTAGACTCATATACAACATGACATTTCCACATGTATAGCTGGCCTCAAAGAACTTCACAAACTTCAAGTGGGGAAACATAACACAATAACTCATCCTTGAAGGGCTTGATTCCATAGGGTAGGTGACATATGGTCGTTGATGCAAAGATCTCATCCTTAGTTGAGCCAGTTGATGTTGTACAACTGCAGACGTGGTGTTGTCGGCAACTCCAACCGCTTGATGATCTCTACCGAGATGAGGTTCTTTTGGCTTCCGTTATCAATAATGAAATGTAGCAGAGGACCCTTCACCCACATTTGCGAGTGAAAAACAAGATTACCTTCTTTCGACTCTTCTGGTTCGTTTGGATGAATCTTGGTGATTGCGACCGTGGCATTGGGTTTTGCATAAATGATCCACTTCCCTTTGTTTGGATTTGAATCAAAGTCAAAGCCTGGATCTAACTCTAAGATTTCCATCTCGGCCACCAATGACTGCTTCGAGCGACATTCATCGATTTTGTGTCAGGGGCCTTGATGGAACTTGCAACACTTCCCATAAGATGAGGTTTAAGAAGAACACATTGAATCCTTACGATTGATGTAGACCTATTCCACTTGTTGTTGCCTCTTAGATCAAAGATATCCTCCCAAATTTGTCCCGCAAGGGGTTAAGAATACAACAAAACAACATAAACAATATATAACAATCACTTAAAAGCATAAATATCAAAATATACAAGAACATGTACACATAAAGTTTTGGGACAAAGATAATCTCTTTTATTCATATACAAGATGAAAGGTTACAACGTTTGCCTGTGAACACCACTCTACAAACCAATTCCAGTCTCCTCTGTCATGGCTCCAAGTGCACCAATCCCACATAGAATTCTCACAACCAACATACCATCAAGGTAAGAATGAAGGGTTGCATAGGGAGAATGGTTGGAGGGGAAAGCTAAGGCTAAAACTCAGAGCAAGATGCAAAACTTGGGAAATGAGAGGGAAAGGATTTTGGTAGAGTTTTCTTATTCTCTTGTTCAGATATCTAAATGACTCCCCAAGACCTCTTTTTATATGAGAAAAAGATGGTTACTTGATTGGGGATGAGCTACAAGGGGTAAAATGGTTAGGAAACCCTCCATAGCCCGTAAACTCCGTCAGAATCCGCACAATTTTATATTTTTTGCAACTTTTGGAGGTAAATGCGGGCTACTTAGCATGCAACAAGCGTATGTATGTGGACTAACTAGTATGAAAGACACATGTGTACACAGGCTAATAGTGCAGCAAAGTGCGTACATTATCCAAAAAATGGTTTTTTAGAAGGAAACCTCAACAATATGTTTGGAAAAGTATGCAAATGGATGGGCCAATGTCTTGGATGCATAGATGTGGAATTTTTGGACTATAACATAAATGCTAGACTATAAGTCTCTAGACAATCACAAAGTCTGAGACCATGTTGATATCAGTTGTAAACCTCACCTATTCATGAGGTGTTTTCATGATCCATTAATGAGTTTTCAATGAGATCTAGATCTAGATCTGGTCAATATATGTATTATAAATTCATATCATCAGATCAATACAATGAGCATCGAAATTCCTTAAGGAATTTTCCACTATTTTTTGTCTTGCTATGCTTGTGCTCAATTCTTAAAAAAAAGTATATTGAAACAATTTGAAACGTTTCAACATGTAGGATCATAAACCTGTTAAGGTGCCAATTCCTATGGGAGCAAGGCTAACTGTTGAACAATGTCCAAAGACACAAGAATAAAAAAAAGGACATGGCACATGTTCCCTTTGCAAGTGTTATTGGTAGTCGGATGTATGTGATAGTCTGCACTCGATTAGACATTGCCCATGCAGTGTGATTGTTGAGTAGATACATGTCAACACCTAGAAAATATCACTGGATAGTTGTCAAGAGAGTATTCAGGTATTTGTGTGGCACAAAGGATTATGCTATATGCTACCATGAGAAACATAGAGTTGAAAGTGAAGTAGATGCACATGGATTTGTCAACACCGACTAGGCTGGAGATCTTGATTGACGAAGGTCGATCAATGGATATGTGTTCAAGATGTTCGGTGGAGGTGGTCATAGCCTTGTCAACAACAAAAGTTGAATACATCACAACCACTCATGGAAGCAAAGAAGCAGGATGGCTGCAATGATTGTGTTCAAGGATTAGGTTTGAGAAGAGAGTTATGAAGATAAATTGTGCAGTCAAAGTGCAATATTTCTAGAAAAAAACCCAACTTATCATTCCAAGACTAAGCATATTGATGTACAATAACATTTCATAAGAGACATGGTGGAAAGCAACAAGGTCTTGTTGGAGAAATTAGACACGTTGGAAAACATAACATACTCTTTAACCAAGTCTGTGAGTGTTGTGAAGTTCTCTTGTTGTAGAGATACAATGGGTATTGCTACCCTAGGTTTGTCAACAAAAGTTCAAGAATCTTCTGGTTTAGCAAAAAAGACAACAAGTGGGAGAATGTTGGGTTGTTATATTCTTTGCAGTGAAATTCTAGTCGAGGTGGATCGACTGGGGGTTAAAGGCAATGTTCAAAGCGATTGACCCGGAAATTCAAAGTCAAAGTGATCGAAAACAAGTCAATTATTCAGCCGACAAGAGGTCGACAGGAGCTCATGTGGCAACCGACTGAAGACCAAATATAGGTCGATTGGTAATTCAACTTGTAGTCGGCTGCAATAGAATCTCAAGATTCATAGGATTTTTAGCCAATGATCGACGTGGATCTGTAACTGGTTTTGGGTGCCTTTATTTAGAGTTTTGCCTAATGTAAAGCCTATAAATAAGGCGTGTTATAATCGTATTATGTTGATCAATCTTAGATGTTCCTACTAATGTTTAGTAGTAGGTTACTGGTCATGTAGATGTAAGACAAATTGGATACATGGTTGTTCTTTCTTAAAGCAAGAGGGTATGATGTTGATTGTGTCTGAGGTGTAAACCAAGGTTAGGCATGTAACCTTTTACTCTAAATGAATAAGACAACAAGAGAGAGACACTCAAGGAATTTTGGTTTTCCCGTTTGGGTTTCCAGGGTAAAATCTATGTATATTGTGTCATTTCTGTGTCCTTCATTTTCTATCTTAAATATGTCGCCATCTCTTCTATTAGGTTTAGCGTAGAAGTATATTTCCTAACACTTATGAAGTTATTGAGAATAAAAATGGAGTCTATTACACCTCATATTCACTTTAGTGCACACTATAGTTTTCACCAGATGTGGTCCATCATACGAGCAGATTATGTGTATCGTTGTATCATGATGATCCAAAAGTGTGGTTATCTTTAAACTCATATGTTGTATTGGGCCATGCTTAGATGATCTATACATAAGTGTGGGGCCTAGGTGGTATCCCCAGACCTTTTATGGTAGGTCATGGCTTGTCCTTTTAGTCCTCATTTTCATATATTCCTTTCTCATACGACTCCGACTAACTATCCCTTGGTGGAAATAACTCACCATCATTTCGATCATTTATGACTTGGGTAGGTATGCAAGGGTCTTTGGATGGATCTACTAGGACACATAATCTAGGGGAACTTCTAGTCTCTTTCACTTCTTTGTATGTAACATAAAAGTGTTGCTCATGTTGTAAATGTTTTTATACCTATTCAAAGCACACTTATCTTATGCCTAAGCATGGACCCCCATCTTATGTATTTATCACACTTTGGCCATCCACTCTTGGAGATGATTCTGCATATGCTCACTCGATGTCACGATTCATGAGGTAGTTTCATAAATCTCAAGGTAGTACACGTATCCCAAAGCATCAGTCACATTATCCGAGGCACTTTGGGGCTATTTACACTTGCATGGGGTACTTCATTGCATACCATGTCATAGATGCTAGAGTTCTCTCCTCATTCATCACTTTTTGAGTTATTTATTAGTTGATTTGAGGGTTGAACTCACTCATGTGGATGTCACACTAGTCATTGGGGGTCTTATGATCCATTTTTGACTTGGAGGGTCACTTTCCATGCTTTTGTGGAGGCATCTTTGCTTGAGATATGGACATGATCGTACCTTAGAGGCATATTTTGAGGATTTATGAGCATAATTAGAGGAGTCGTCCACCTTTTGAGGGTCTTTTCACTCATTGCATGAGGTCATTCCACCTTTGGAGTATATACATTGGATAATTATTTGCTTGGGAGGCTTCCACACCATGATTTGAGGATTGGACTATGATTTTTCAAGGGAACATTGAGCTTCTACACCAAGTCACCCTCTCTTTTGTGGGACGACCCCCTTCTCTTGAGGGTTTTATGTACATGTGGCATGTTTTACTTGTAGTAGGACTTAGTCTCCTTTATTATGTGGATGACAAGTCACTTTTCTAGATCTCCTAGGCTAAATTTAGGGATATTAGAAAATAATAAAGAATGAGAAGGATGTAAAAGCCTCATTTATAAATAAAGGCCCTCCTCTCATTTCGATTTGTTATTGTTGTTGGATATCATTTGAGAATACACTTTGTTGAAGATCTACCTATTGGAGTTTTTGGTGTCAATCATTGGATATTTCTCTTTCTTGCTTTATTATTGGTGCGCCAAAGATTTGTTGTGATAGTTCAGGACTTCTATTAGCTTTCAATATCAATCCATTGAAGGGTTACTATATGTTGGGTATGTGTTATATTCTTTGCATGGTATGTGTTATATTCTTTGTCGGGCACACAAGGGGGTAAGAGGGGAGCAGAGCACCCCCTTTACCGGGGGGTCACAGGGAGGCGAAATCCCATTTTCCGGGGGGTTGCAGGGGTTGGGGGGAAACACCCCCGGAAAAAAAAATTGGTGGCTTTTGCGTCCATTTTTGGGCAGTTTTTCGACACATGGTTTTCTATTTCCAGTTAAGGAATAAGGTTTGTTGACTAACCTGGGTTATTGGATTAGGGTTTTGGATGCTACGAGATCCTATATGTATATTGTATTGTAAAAAATGCATGTGATGATGAATATAGAATATGCTAGTTTTCCTGGTTTGGGTTTCCAGGAGAAAAATCTATGTGTAATGTGTGTATTTTCCATTGTATCTTTTATGTTCTTTTATTGAAAATTTGTTTCAGTAAATAATTGTACAAGGTTAAAATCTACACTATACCACTTGGAGAGAAGATGTTTTAGGGTTTGTTCCTTCCTTCTTCTCTTGTTAGCTTGGGTAAGTATTCAATCCTTTACTTTGTTTTCCTTCTTTATTCATTGGAAAGGGTTTTAAGTATTTATTTCAAGTTATAGTTGATTGTGTTGGTTAAGGTTTTTTCCCTTGTGGAATCCCTTCTTGTAGGACCTTGGTCTTCATATCTTATCTTGATTAGATAAGAGATTATTCTACCCTAGGGGTTCTAATCTCTTAACCCTAATCCTTAAGATAATAATGACAAATTCTTATAGGGGCATACTTTTTGACACCATAAGCCCTAGTGGTATAAGGAACTTGTCTTCTCCCAACAACCAACCAAAAAACCCAAAAAACCCAAAATATTTTATTTTTGTTTGTTTAAAAAGAAATATAACAGTGAAAAATCAATGAAAAATCTTAATTTAGATTTCTTTCCAAGTCTAGTGCAAAGTTAATGGTTTATTTCATTCTCTACACTTGTTTTATCAAGGGTTTGTGCTTAATTGTTTATCTATAACCCTAATAAGGAAAAACGACCCTATAGAATTGTGCTTCATCGTGTTATCTAAGATTTTGTGGGTTGATTTTAGGATTTCTCAAATCTGGAATATACATAAAAACAATAAAAATCATGTTTGAAGAAACCCTAAGGCTAGGATTTGGTGCTTAAATATTTATATCTACTCATACCTAGCTTATATTTCATTTATAGATTGTTATTACAAGTTTATATTGCATATCTTGTGGTGAAATTGATCTCCTAAGTGCTTATAGTTGCTTATATTTCATTTGGAGATTTTATTGGTGAATTATAGTGCTAACGTTGGAAACCTTAAGGGGGATTCACCGCATATTTTTCAAGTTCCTGCTTAGTTCATTGTTATATACATTTAGAGCTTGAAACTAACACTTGTTGGGATGTTATTTTGTTGTATATTATTATCCCTAGTGATAATATCCAATATGTTTTTCTCTCAATTGTATTCTCTCTCTCTCTCTCTCTCAGATGGTTTTCTCTTCACTTCCAATATGAGATTTATGCGTTAATTGATCATGAAAACATATTTAGAAGTTGTGGACAGACTTAATATTGTCCACGTTTTAGAATATAATTGATTAATTCTCATAGCACACATTTCACTATCAATTTATGTAAACGATTTCATTATTTTTCCCTAATATAGCTTGGAAGTGGTTCATACATAATTTGCCTCTTTGAAATAAGTTTGAATTTTATATGTTGAGTGATATTTGCAAATATGAAGTTGTTTACATTATTCATCTTGCATATCATATTTGACACACATATGAACTAGCTCCTAGCCCTCTTTCTCAAGTGGATATATTGGTGGTTTATGCTATTGTTCCTAACTTGTTATCGTTCAATCATTTAACAACTTATTGGAATCCTTGTGCATTTCATTGTTATACATATTGTGGATTCATTAAAGTAAACCATAAGCTTTCTTAGTTATAAGTCACTAAGTAGGTTTAATTTTCATAGATAGGGATACCCCCCTTGGCCTTTAGGGGCTGGCCTAAAGTGGAGGGGACACAATATTGAGGTGATAATGGTGCAATTCCCATCTTGTTTCCCCACGTTAGCACCTATGGTCAAACTTCCCACTAGTGTTCTAGTTCATATCGTTGGATTACTGAGAGGGGGGGTGAATCAGTAATAGAGCAATTTAATCATTTTTAACCATATCATCCAAGTGTTATATCAATGTAGCATTATCATCCAATAAATGCAGAGTAAATAATCAATGAACAAATGAAAAATCATACACATACACAGTACACCAATGTTTTAAGTGGAAACCCAAAGCCGGAGAAAACCACATAATGCTTTTTCTTATATGTCTTGAAGAATTACATTCATTGGAAGCACCAACTTCCTTTGTTTTCCAACTGCAACTGGAAGGAGGCTCCAATCCCCTAGTTTATCAGGCTACAACCTGAGGGAAGCTCCAACTCCCTAATTTTCTGGCTACAACCAGAAGGAGGCCACAACCCCCTATGTTCTTCGTCTACAACCGGAAGGTGACTACAACCACTTGTCCTTGCC
>SNQJ01S0082330.1:0-23897 GCA_010110895.2 Picea sitchensis
CACTGGAAGCAGTACTGGCACAACTGGGAGAAGGGGAGATCGACCACCCATTATCTTTTTCTAGCAGGAATCTATCTATAGCTGAAATTAATTACACCACTACCGAGAGAGAAGGATTAGCGATGGTGTATGCATTGCAAAAATTCTTCCACTACTTGTTGGGATTACACTTTAAAATGTTTATAGATCACTCCGCGTTGAAATATATAGTCAACAAGACAATGTTGGGGGGGTGAATATGCAGATGGATTCTGTTGTTTCAAGAATATGATTTTGAAATCATAGTTAAGACAGGAAGAATGAACAAGGGTCCTGACCACTTGTCGAGGCTGGAACATGGAGAAAAACCCACCAGTTTGGAGGATACACTGCCAGATGCACATCTGCTCACCATTAGAAATATTGATGACCACTTCGCAGACATAGTCCAGTTCCTATCAACAGGGATGGCACCTAGTGAGTATACAATTCCCCAGAAGAAACAACTAGTGGTGTGCGTTGTAGACTAATCACTTATAGTTGGTCAGCTATACAAAATGGGACCTGATGAGAGACTAAGAAGATGTGTTATGGAGACAGAGCAACCATTGATCCTTTCATAATCTCATGAAGGCATCGCAGGAGGACACTACGCAAGGAGAGAAACTACGCAGAAGGTCATGAGAGATGGCCTTTGGTGGCCCACCTTACACAGAGATGTTAAAGATTATGCTAGAGCCTGCGATGTATGCCAGAGAGTTGGGAAATCGTCTAGAAGAGATGAAATTCCATTAGCATCGTATATGACCCTACAAGCATTTGAAAAGTGGGCCATTGACTTCATGGGACCCATAAACCCACCAAGAAAACACATAGGAGCAAGGTATATCATTACTGCAACAGAATACTTAACCAGATGGGCCAAAGCCAGAGCAGTTAAAGACTGTAGTGAAACTACAGCTGCACATTTTATATTCGATGACATAATAACCAGGTTTGGATGCCCCAAGATCCTTATGAGTGATCAAGGTACACACTTCATCAATAAGATAGTTGAAGCCCTGATTGAAGAATTTTCAGTCCACCATCAAAAGAGTACACCTTACCATCCACAAGCGAATGGAAAAGTTGAAGCATTCAACAAGATCTTGGAGATAGCATTAACAAAGATTTTCATTGTGAATAGGGATGACTAGGACTTAAGAATACATGTAGTACTATGGGCCTATCGAACCACTTGCAAGAAATTAATAATGTAGACCCCTTTCAAGTTGGTTTATGGTCTCGAAGTTGTTATCTCGATGGAATACTTGGTACGAAGATTAAGAATTATTTCTTTTACAAGTATGGATAACATTGGTGTTGTTCAAGAAAGGATCGCACAGTTGTTTGAACTGGAAAAAGACAGATTCATTGCAGGATTCCACCAACGGGTTCAGAAGGAACGAGAGAAGGCATATCATGACAGACACATCAAGAAGAAGGAACTCAAGCAAGGTGATTTAGTACTGGTGTATGACCTTAAGTTTATAAGACAACTAGGGAAGTTCAGAACGCATTCGCTTGGACCATATGAGATCGCCTATGTTATAGAAGGAGGAGTTGCGCAACTGAAAACATTGAAGGGAGAATGGAAGGAAGGATTGGCGAATGGGAGTCGGTTGAAGTTGTACTATGACAACCAGTTGCCTTGCAGTTCACAGTAAAAGCATGAGAAAAAGGGTCTAGGTACTAGGTGCATTTGAAATTGGGTACCAGACACAGAAAAGACAGTCTGCACAAGGAGGGAAAGGAGGCATAAAGAAAAAACCAAGGCTTCCCTACACATTCCAAAGTTGAAGAAAAACAGAGAAGGATCAGATCTGAAGTACCTCAAGACGAGTCATAGGTGAGTGTTGGGGGCTTGTTGGCCCTTGGTTATGGAAGGAAGCGAATAACAAGGAAGAAAAGGTGAAAAGAAAACTTCGCGGGAGACACAATGACTGCCACTGGGTCAAAGTAAGAAAAAGAGAAGAAAACATGGAGCGAAGCGAGGAAATGCAATCTGTTGGATGAGGAGATCAAGGATGACATATCAGCAAGGAATATGGATCGTGGACAACTCAACAACTGGAAAAAGACACCGTTGGATGCTTTGGAGCACCACACGAGAAGGAAGGAAAGGCAGGTTGGTGAAGCCCAGAAAAAGAGGGTCATGTTGACCTAGGGTTTTAGTATCTAGGGCTTTTGGCACCTAGGGTTTGGCCTAAAATATGTCAGTGAGGTGTTGTAATGTATAAATAAATTTCTAAAGGGCCTAGGTGTTGTTGAAAATATTGTTTTTGATCTATCTATAGTATTGAGTGAGGGGTCATTTTATTGAGAGAGAGAAGTGTTGAGAGAGAGGAAGCCTTCTGGTATTGTAAGATCTTTTGTTGTGTGTGAAGGTCAAGTTCTACAGCTGGGTGTGCAGGAAGAGGAGAGAAAGAGAGAGAAGAAAGAGGATATAACATCTGAGAGTGTACATAAGAACTGTATGCTTTACCTTAATGAATCATAAGCACAGTTCTGTGGACGTATCCCTAGAGAGAGGGTGAACCACGCACATTTGTTGTTGTGTGTGTGATTGATGCTTTGATCTATATCATTGTTATATTGTTACCTGCCTTATTGTATTAAATAGAATATATAACTGTGAAGGATAGATCTACCTTATTGAATGATAGATGCATGATGTATTTTTATTGTAATAGATCCACTTGATATTCCCCTGGTTGTAGACATCTCTGTCCTACAACCCCCTCATAGTTGTTTTGGGTGAGACTGCATCTACTTCGCAGGTGTTGCCGAAAGGCCCAGTAGCTAGGGCTTGTTGGTGCACTCTTGGAGCTGAAACCTGGGTTTTCCCCTGTGCCAACAAGAGGGTGTGTTTTGGTGAGTAGGTACAATAAGCTATTGGGGAAAAACTTCCAGGAGGGGTATTCTTCTCATTTTTGGGCCAAACTAGGTGCAGGAAGAACCCAGCTAGGGGTTTTTGGACATTCTGGAGCCACTGGAGCTATCTATTTTTCATTATGAGCATTGTGAAGCATTAATTTTGACACTTTGATAATATAATGAAAATTATCCATGGCAAGCTGGACCAGGAGATGTAGCCCAAGACAGGGGTGAACTCCTTTATCATTTTGTTGTGTTATGTGCTTGTTTTGATGGTTATTTATGTATTTTTATGTTGCTCATATTAAGTAAAAACTAATTAAGTTTATGTTCTTGCAAACTTGATCCAATTTCCTAAGTCACATAAAAATTTCACTTGCAAAATTTGTACACACAAACCTTTTTCATTTTCAGATCATACATGTTCTTTCATTTTTGTTCTGTCTAAAAGGTAAAACTATTAGACAGTTGGCTTAGGTTGATGGAAAGTTGGTATGTATTTTTGGTTGTCATTTATGTCAACCATTAGAGAGTGATATTGTAGATTGATGTCAACCCTTGGAGAAAGTCTGGTAGAGAATTCTGGTAGCACAAAGGTTTGGGTAATGGACCCAAGTTTGTTTGATGTATAACAATATGAGTTTTAATATATTTTAAGGTAAGACTATTCTATATGGATAGTACATTTCATGCCATTTCCGGTGGTATGTGAAACGCCACATAACTCCTCATGGTTAGAGAGTTACGGCCATGTGAAGTTGGAGAACCCGGGTTTGGGTAATGGACCCAAGTTTGTTTGATGGATAATGGTATGAGTTTTGATATATTTGCAGGAAAGAATATTATATATGGATATTTTATGCCATGCCATTTCCATTGTTATTTGGAACGTTGCATAACTCCTCATGGTTAGAGAGTTATGTCCATGTGAAGTTGGAGAACCCTCATGAGTCATCTAGAAGCGCCAAAAAGTCAAAGTAGTCAAAGTGTTTGCAAAGAAGAAATTATTTAAATAATAAAGTTAATGGAGAAATTACTAAGTGGACAAGTGGTTAGAAGTGGGTTAACCCTAAAATAAGGAAAGTGGGTTAAGATGGTTAAAAGGTAACCCCTTGAGGAAGCTACATGAAAGTATAAATGATGGCAGCAACCCCTTGAGGAAGCTACGAAAGTATAAATAAGAGGCAAGTTCTCATTTTAATCACACTCTGAGAATATTGAATATCTACAAGTGACTCAAGTAACCAAAGGATATCTACCAATTTTAGAGGGAATGTGAAGTAAAGAAGGTCAAATTCAAGGGAGGATAAATTATTTGATGATGTTTTCTAAGATACGTTATTTACAAGTCATCTCAATTACTCGAAATGAATTTTTCTAGAATGACTTAGATTGTGAAATTGGGAGGTCATGAGGAAACATATCCAAAATACATGGTAAAAATTTCGTCTTGTGGGTCGTTTTATTCTTTGAGTTACACCCATGGAAAATAATATTTGTGGTTAGTCCCCAGGACTAGTCTAAAAATGTGTGTTTCTCGAAAGTAAAACGTCATAACTTCTTCATAACATATCCAAATCAAGAAGACAAATATGTTATTAGATTACGCTTATTATTCTATGTAAAAATTTCAGATCTATACAACAAATATTTTGTGAGGGGTATGTCTCTACAAGTTTTCTCTAGAATAAGCTAGACCAACAAGTTATACCATTTTTTATAACTCTTCGAGAGGTTACAAGTAGTGAAACTGAGGAATTGCATAAAAACACACCAAAGAACATTGTGTAGCATTTTCAAATCTTTATTCATTATAGGTATACATTTATTTTCATATTCCTATTCATTACAGTACATTGTAGAGTGAGGGAACGCTTCAATGAACGCTTCCCCAGAAGGCTTAATTCAACAAGGTGGCTACCATTTGCTATAACTCCTTTTTGAGAGGTTCCAAGGAGAAACCTAGAGGAATTGCATAAAACATTAATCTAAGAACATTGGCGTACTACTTTTCACTTTCATTCACAGTATTATAGTTATGATATTGCTGTGGTTGTTGATCAATCCAAAACTAGTCATGTGGAGACTAAATGCAGTTTGATGAAATGCTAGTCTCTTTGTTGTCAAATCTCTATGAAGGTTTGTAGGTATGTGATCATATACACCGTGTATTGCCAGAAGTTACAAAATGAGATCTGATGATGAAATTGATGAGAGCTTTGGTTGAGGGTGGCTGTTGGGATACATGGTTGAGACAAGTAGTTGATGACTTAAGGCACATACATGAGGTGTGTATAGTTGATGATGTTGGAGGCCATATCGATGAGTCATAGTGGATGATTAGTTGATACATGATTGGTACATACCTTGGTACATGGTTGGAGGCACTGTTGGGTAGTATTGTCGGTCATTATGGCTTTATGGATGATGTAGCATACTAGCTGATATATTAGAAAACACATTGATCTTTCATAGATGATTATGAGTTGTTGTGTTATGCTTGGTTGATGCACACATCTTCTCGAGAGTTGTCTTTGTGATTGATCTTGATGAGTAGATCCATTTGGTTGATAAGACTACTGGATGAGTATACTCTCAGAGAGATTGTTGTGAGCAAGTTATCAGACAAAGCTTGGTGCATTGTTGATGCAATCGTTAATGAAAATGTGTTGGTGCATGGTTGATGCACCTTGTTTATGGTAATAGGTTGACATGTGTTGTTTGAGATAGGGTTGGTAATGGTTGATGCACTTGTTTTGTACAGGTTGATTACAAGTTGCTCATAGGTTGGTGCATGGTTGATGCATGGCGTTTGTGTCATTTTGTAAATGTGTTGATGGTACAAGCTTACGTAAGTATATATCTAATAGTGATAGCGTGACAGTGGTTCATCATTCTACTTCTACCGAAGGGTTGGATCGGGAAAGGACAGTGGTTGTAGCCAGAGAACATAGGGTTTTTTAGCCTACTCTGGTTGTAGCCAGAATTGGGGAATTGGAGCTTCCCCGTTGTAGCTCGAGAACCTGGTGGGGCTTGTAGCTCCTTCCAACAGCTTGGAAAACCAAGGTAGTTGGTGCTTCCAATGAATGTAATTCTAAATACATATAAGAAAAAATCACTCTGTGGTTTTCTCCTCAGCCGTTTCCACGTAAAACACTAGTGTGTATTGTGTAATGTGTGTGATTACCCATTTGTTGATTGCTCATTTACTCTGCAACTATTGAATAATAATTATACATTGATATAACACTTGCATTTTTATGGTGAAAAAAATTAAATTGCTCTATTATTGATTCACCCCCTCCTCCTGCTGATCCAAAAAAATCAATACTTATCAAAGGATACATTGTTTTTCACTCAGATTTTGTTTCTCTCACCTCTTAAAAATATTCAATTCCTCTAAAACATAGAAAAAAATTTCCTTAAATATCAATCTTTAAATATTTAAAGAATAGTAATACATGTATAAATAAAACATAAAACAATCTTATTTTAGGGATGATCAACTCAAACAAAATCAATTTTAAATGGATGCATTGGCATAGTTTCTTAGCTAGAAACATCTCAAGGGTTACAACAGGACCCAAGGTGGTTAGTTGACCCTTATTTCCTTACTAGTTTGGGAATAACTAGGTAATCCATCATTAAATAAATAAAAAATCACGACAAGTGGAGAACCATGTGACCAACATGTCATGGGAAGCATGACAATAATAAAAATAGATGCATAATACATATGTCATCAAGACATGGGCTACATTTGAGGTATCAAAATTACCCATAGAATATTTTAAAGTATTATTTGGAAGACCATGGATCTAAGCCGTAAGGATTCACAATTTTTTCTAGTAAGGAATCTATTATATTTAGAAAATACAGAAAAAAGGTTATAGTAACATTGAACAAGACAAGGAAAGTAGTAGAACTAAAAATAGATGCCACAAATCGAGATAAACCATTAGGATCACATTCTAACTTGGAGACCCTATATATGATGAGAAAAGTGGACGAAAGAAATCCCAATTGAAAAATATGGTGTAATACATGTGGAATTCATGTTAGGGGAGGAATCTAATGAATCTCTACAAGAATGGGCATAAGGAAACCACAAAGTCTACCTAGGATATATCAAGAACATATTTGAAAATGAAGTAGTAGAAGAAATGAGGAAATATGAGGATGGGGAGGATCCGACCAAGTATATAAAGAAGCTTGAAAAGGATATGAAATTTCCATCCAATGAAAAAATAATACAATAATTCACCAGCACACTTGGATAAATACCCTTCCATTGGTGGTTGACAAAAATTTCATCACAACTAATGGTGACATAGGAACAACTGAGAACAATCTTCCTATGTCGATTTCGCAAAAAGAAGGGAGAAAAATATTATGTATACTATGGGGCAATAAGATTACATCATCTAATATAGTTGATACACATGAAATAGAAACATACAAATGATTGTGGGACTCTCTATGAAATATCAAATTAATATCCCACCATATTCATCAATGAATTTTGAATAAAATGGATTTACATCTAGAAAAGATAAAGGGGTAATAGACTAGAATACCTTATGGTAGAAAAATAACTGATGAAAACCCACCCTCTAGATCATATTCATATTAACAAATATGCATCAATTTACAAGAGAGAATAATCCACAATATAATGAATAAATGGTATTTAGTACATCAACCAAAAAAACAATGCATACTAGAATAATAATATACAAAGTGAATAGTTTCACTAAAGGAGATAAACATGCCAGCACCAAAAATAAAACAAAATATGTAGGTAATGGATGATAGCTTAATAAGGGTAAACATACCGAAGAAAGGGGAAGAACTTAGGTATATCAAAATAGGGAACTTCTTGGATGAAAAACATTAGTGAAAACAATCGCATTATTCACAAAATTTGCAAATGTATTTTCATATAGCTACTATGATAGCACCAAAAAATAAACAAAATATGTAGGTAATGGATGATAGCTTAATAAGGGTAAACATACCGAAGAAAGGGGAAGAACTTAGGTATATCAAAATAGGGAACTTCTTGGATGAAAAACATTAGTGAAAACAATGGCATTATTCACAAAATTTGCAAATGTATTTTCATATAGCTACTATGATTTGAAATGGATACCTAAATAATTTGGGGAACTAAATATTGAACTACAACCTAAGGAAAATCAAATTATATTGTGACCCTATAAAATGAATCCATGATATGAGATAAAAGTGAAAGAAGAGTTGAGAAAATTATTAAAGGCGGGAGTAATCTATGAGATAGAAGAAAGTAAATGGGTTATCACCCATCATGGTAGCCAAAAAATAAAATGGAAATGAGGAATATGCATGATTTAAAAAAATTATAAATAAAGAAATAATTATGATCCCTATGAGAACCCCTTTAAGAACAATCGTTAAGAACCCCGAATAGATCTAAAAATATAATCACCAATAAATAATCATACACAATAGATCCACAAGTAATATAGAAGAAACCACATTTGCATTATTATCAAACTTGAGGTAGGGCAACACCATACAATGGATCCCATTATGGAAGGATCCCTCTCCTGCTCACTCATTCTTCGAGGGGTCATCATCCTATTGAGCTACCACCCAAATACAATACTTTCATATCTCATCACATTGTTTGAACCCCTTATATATAGTGCTACCATCATCTAAGAACATTCTAGAAGATTCCTCCTAGAATGTAGAACCTTCTAAGAAGTCCCTTACATTTATTATATCTAATTCATCATATTTATTATATCTAACTACCATATAATTCTATTTAATAATATAGGACCTAATCCACCTACTGAATGACCTCCACTATTATCACTATGAGTCCTCTAGGCCCCCACTACTACCACTCTAGCAATTGTTCATCTCCATCCTCCTTAAGCGAGCATTGTCCCTCAATGCTTACTGCACAACCATATACCAAAGGGTCCCATGGATAATTGTGGACCATAATGCCAAAGAATACTGGAGAACTAAGGTCCCATGTATAAATGTGATCCATCATGTTGACGTAGTCCAACCACCATTGTAAGCTGTGGTCCATGTCTAAGTGCTCATGTGAACTCCCTGCGGAAGATTTTGGAACCCAATAACCTAAAATGATATTCCAAAGATTGATTACACCTATCATGGATCCAAATAAGAAGATCCGTCCAACATAGTGGAAAAGGGTCGTGAGCGCATCCGGAATGAATAATACCACCCGTGAGAATATGTAGACCTAACGCTGGTAACTGTCTCCGATGAGATTGATGTTCTCACGCGTATGGAGTAGAGTCATCAAATAAAATAGAAAAGTGGTTGTCATCCTGTAAATGACCACCATCCATATACCAATCATCACAATCGACCCTAAAATCACACTCAAGCATATATTTATTGATTGTATTCATTCATGAGGCCATCCATAAGAAATCTCTCCCCGCGACGTTATTCACCAGAATCTTGAATACCATTTAAACTATCATTGAGGTCATTCTATGAGGGGTCATCCGAGGTCGATCAGACATGCGCAAATGCATCCAATCACATCCAATGTGTGAAACAATTGGGCTTGAATGATTCAATAATTTATTCCAGGTTTGAGAATAGCCATCTGAGCATCCCATGAACTCACCCAATAAGTTATTGCAGAAAATCACTTTTCCTCGAAAACCCCAAAAACCTGCCAGTTAATATGTTCATAACTTCACTTTCCGTACTCCATTTTGGCTGATTTTTTAAATTGGGTGAAATTAGAGAGAAATCAGATCTGTAATTTCATTTGGGCAAATTCGGCCTCCAGATGCCACAGAAATAAAAACTACTGTCACTGTCAGTAACCCAAAATTTTGTGATTTTAAAACTTCAATATCTTGACTTCCTGACTCTCGCCGGGACGCATTTTTTCAAATTGGTGTTTTTCTGAGAGGAAATCGATCTACAACCTTTTCAAAATTTTCACAGAAATATATCAAAAAATTCTGGAATGTCGCAGTCCCCTTTTTTTTCCAAAAACAAATCTACAAAAAATAAAAAATATTTGCCCACAATGTTCCATTTCCAAGGAAAGTGCCTCGATACCACTTGTAAGAATCAATACTGAATACAAAAATAGATCCACAAGAAAGATAAAATAAACTACACTTTATTATTACTAAACCCTTGAGATAGGTAACATCATACAATGGATCCCATTATGGAAGGGATCCTTTCCTATTCACTCTGCTCTCGAGGGCATCTCCCATTGAGCTTCAAATTTCCAAATACAATATTTCCCTTCATGTCTCATTACATTTCTTGAATCCCTTTATATAGTGCTACCATCACCTAAGAATATTCTAGAGGAGGAATTTTCTAGAAGTAGAACCTTCTATAGTGTCCTCCACATTTATTATATCTACTGCTCCATTTATTATATCTAACTACCGTGGTCCCATGGATAATTGTGAACCTCTAATAGATTCACAAATATAATCACCACAAATACCTGCTGCTAAATACACAATAGATCCACAAAGCAAGATAGAAGAAACCACACATTATTAGAAGAAAACCCTTGAAGAGGCAACACCACATGTACAATGGGATCAAGTGTTATGGAAGGGACTTTCCATGTTCACTTGCCTCTTCAGAGGGGTATCCTCTCCCATTGAGCTACCAGCCTCCAAATACAATACTTTATTTTCATGTCTCATTACATTGCTTTTGAACCCCTTTTATATAGTGCTACCATCACCTAAGAACATTCTAGAGGGAGGACCTTCTAGTTAACCTTCTAGTAAGTACTCTTACATTTATTACATCTAACTACCATAATGGCCTTATTTATCAATAGTGGACCTAGTCCACCTCCATACTGAATGACCTCCAATTATTACCACCATGGCCCTTTGCCCCCACCACCTCTCTAGCTACCTTACATTCCATCCCCATGAGCATTGTTCCTCAACACTTGATGTACAACCATAAGTACTGTGGTCCCATGGATAATTGTGATCAGAATGCCGAAGACCTAAGAACCAAAGTTCCATGTAGTGAAAGGAAATCCACCATGTCAAGTAGTCCAACCACTATTGTAAGCTCTGTCCCATGTCCAAGTGCTCATGTGAACTCCCTCAGAATATTTGGAACCCCACAACCAACTCCAAATGATGCTCCAAAGATTGACACCTATCATGTGGGATCCACAGAAGATCCATCCACATAGTGGAAAAGGTCAGAAGTGTAATCTGGAAGGAATAATACCACCTAGAGAATATGCAGACCTAACCGGTAACTGGTTTTGATGTGAGACCTTATGCCTTCACACATATAGGAGTAGAGGTCATCAACAAAATATAGTAGTTGTCATCCTAAAAATGACAACCACTTTCATATACAACATCAAGCACCGGGTCCCTGAAATCGTATTCAAGTATTATATTTATTTATTATATTCATCCTTGAGGGCCTCCATAAGAAATATCTCCTAAATTTTATTCAATGAATCTTGAATACTGTAAAATATCATTGAGGCCATGTGTGAGGGTGTCCTGGGTGAGGCCATGTGTGTGAGGTTGTTTGTGAGGCCATGTGCAATGCATCCAATCTATCATCCAATTGGGCTTTGAATGATTCAAGAATTTCTGTTGTTTGAGGACTTAAATAGCCATCTCGAAAGAACCCTATGAAATCCATCCTCAAGAACCGTCACAAAAATCCTCAAAATAGGACTTTAAGAAGTTTCTAAGAGAAAACGCTGCTTTTTCCTGAAAAACCCTGAAAAATCACAGTTAAATGTCTATAACTTCACTTCCGGACTGGCTGGCTGATTTTTTTTGAAATTAATGAAATGAGAACTGTGATATATAATTTGTTTGGAGAAAAATTCGGCCTCCAACTGCTACATAAACAAATTGCGTCGTTGTCCGTGGAAAAACCCCAAATTTGTAGATTTTAAACTTCAATATCTTGACTTCAAGGACTCCGTTTCAGACGATTTTTATTTTTTTTTTAACTTGGTTTTTCTTGAGAGGAACTCAGATCTACAACCCTTCAAGAAATTTTTACACAGAAATATACTGAAAATGTCTAGAATGTCATGTCCCTTTTTTATTCTAAAAAAATCAGTAAAATAAAAAAAATATTGCCCACAACTCCCACTCTCTCAAGGGAAAGTGTGTCTCGATACCACTCTATATTAAAACCTTGAATAGATCTAAAATTATAATCACCACAACAATTCTAATACAATAATAGATCCACAAGAAAGATAGAAGAAACCACACTTTATTATTATCAAACCCTTGTTGTAGGGCAACACCATACAATGGACTACACATGAAGGGATCCTCCTCTGTCACTTGTTCTCTAGGGGTATCTCCTCCCATTGAGCTACAACAAATACAATACTTCTCTTCATATCTCATTATATTGTTTGAACCCCTTTATATAGTGCTGTACTCATCACCTACATTCTAGAGGGAGGAATCTCTAGTAGAACCCTAAGAAGTCCTCTTACATTTATTATATCTAATTACCTTACTTCTATTATATCTAACTACCATAGTGGGTCTTATTTATCAATATAGTGGACCTAGTCCTAATCTACATTGAATGACCTCCACTATTATCACCAAGGGCCCCAGGGCCTCCCCCCACTACCTCCTTAGCTACCTAACAAAAATCCTAGGAAGTAGTGGAAAAGATTCACTTTTCCTCCCATATGGATACTTGCTATAGATAAGTATAAGGCTAGAGAAATTGACCTAATCTTAACCACACTTCAGGTAAATGGAATAAGAGATACCTTGCATGTGAATGGCCCAGCTATCAATTGCAATTATATATTAGAGAAATTGACCAGACCTTAACTACATTTGCAATGGAATGGAGATATTTTGCATACAAAAGAATGCATTCAGGTTTATCGAATGTACTAAAATGTTTTTCCAAATTCATTGTGGAGATTCTCAACAACATCATTCATAAATGCCTGGAAGCATACCTGGATAGATGGGTACTATTTGGATGTTTAAACAACCATGTACTAGACTTGAGAATGATGTTTGAACTGATCTAGAGATATAAAAGTTTCCTAAATTGGGAAATTTATCAATTCTTACAACACTTTGGGAAGCTACTTAAGCATATAGGCTGAAAGAAAAGTATAACGGTAGACTCAGACAAAGTAAAAGTCTTCAAAGAGTTTAAATCTTCCTTGGTTCACATAGGATGCTATAGAAAATTAGTAAATGTATATGTTAAACTAGAACACTCAATGGAAGAGTTATTTAAAAAGGAAATGGCATTATGGTGCTAGAAAGGATTTGAAAACATCAAGGATAGAATTATCCATGAAACTATCATAAGATTTTGAGACCGAGACAAAACCTTTCATATACATGTGGATTGGAAGCATCAAGAATAGCCATCAAAGTCATCCTAACATAACTAGGAGAAAAATATATGGATTGTACCATTTACTATGATATAAGGAAACTTTCCACAATTGAGAAGAATTACAATACCACTAAATAGAAGGTCTAGGTATTGTTTATACTTTACAAAAGTTTAGGCACATTTTACTAGCAAATATGTTCAATTTTTACATTAACCACCAAGCATTAAAATACATTGTGAAAAAACCAAATTTAGTGATAAGAATCAAATCATGGTTGATGTTAATCCATGAATATGATTTTGATATGAGGCACATGCTAGACCAAACCATTTATAAATAATTTAAAATGGATAAGGAAAGAAAGGAGAGGGGGATTTCCTTGATGCTAATTTTTTTTTTCTAGCACAAGAGACATCTCTAGAGCATGTCTTTTATTTTCTCCAACATAAGCAAGCACCATAAGGATTTAGTGTTGCATAAAAAAGAATCCTAGTCCAAAAATATTTAAGATACAAACTCCAATCAAGGAAATTGTAAAATATAGGTCATGAGAAGATGTGTTCAACCAAAATAAATAGATTAGTCGATAAATGAATCTCACTATGGGATAGTAGGGGGGATTTTCTTAGTAAATAGAATAGTTCTAAAAACATTGTGTGTGGGACTTTGGTGACCTGCATTATTTAAGGACTATTCAAAATAGGTAAGAGGATGTGAGAAACATAAAAAAATAAAGTAGAAAACCACATAAATGAGACTATTGCGAATTAAACCTCATACTACAACCATTCAAGCATCGGGAGATAGATTTCAATAGACCTTTTGTACCAACAAAAGGAATGTAGTGAAAGTATATCATCATTGCTACTGATATTTTCAAAAAATGGGCATAATCAAGGGCCACAAAAACAACCACAAAAGAGGTAACATCCAATTTATATTCAAAGAGCTACTCTATAGATTTGGATGTCCAATTCAAAATACATTGGACTAGGGCACACAATTTATTTCCAATATTATTAAAGATTTGGTCAACACCTTCAAAATAATACACAATGAAAGACACCCTTATTATCCTAGAGTACATGGATAAGAATAAAGCACCAATATGATACTAATATCAAGTCTAACCAAGGTATGTGACCTAACAAGGATAGATTGGGAAAATATAATACATGCAACATTATGGAGATATAGAATTGCATGGAGAAAAGGACTAAAATAGACATCATTCATATTTTTTTTTCGTAAAGAATCAATAATTCCAATGGGTTGGGTACCCTTTGTTGTGGCCACAACCACCCCCCTTTGATTTTTTTGTTACAAGAAAAAGGATAGGGACCCTCTATTAAATTTGAACTCTAAAGCCTAATCCACTACTACTATAATCCTACTCAACATTCTTGGTCCACCTTGAGGGAGTTGGGGGTTTAAGATATTTATTGATGATTTATCCCTAGGGATCCCTGTCACAATTGATAATCTCATTGATTTGGTATTTTTCAGATGTTCTTCATTATACTTTTGATTTATGATGCTTCCTTGACATTTTTGTGATGAGATTGACATATTGTCTTTTGAGCCTTTACAATAACGGGTTTTAATCAATTTGAATATATCATTGATCTTGTTTGAATGCAAGGCTTGATGCCCCATCATATACCTTGAATGAGTTTTCTCTTGAGGACCTCCTGAATTCTTATGCTTCATTCTGGAATCATTGAGAGGTATATGGTTGGTTTGAATAAATAACTTCTTGACATCTTTACATTGTCTTTCTTATGCATTGTACCTAAGGAATTCGTTATTTTGATTTCCTCATTGTTTGAACAAGTCTTTCTTTGCATCTCTTTTCATTTGATGAGTAAAATGACGATGGGAAGGAATCTAAATTCTATAACATACTAGAAAGTATCTCCTTCCTTGTTTAACTAAGTTTATTCTTACTATAGTTGCGAGAACAAGGTTTCCAAGACACTTTATTAATATATTTTTATGCTATTTCAAGTCTTTGAGAAGATCATGTCTAAGAATAAAACCATGTGCAGTTGGTCACCTAAAATAGATGGAAAACTCAAGCATGCCTTGGGAAACCCCATATTTATCTACATGATTGCTTCAATCTTGTGATACCTATGGGACCATAATGTAATTGTGTTATTTTATTATTCCAGCTTATTTATATTCCCACTTATTTTATTTGGGATGCATGATTTTCTAGATTTGGGTTATTTTAATTAATTTTAATTTTTGGACTTTTAGTGCACGTATTTATTTATTGATTTCTTTTTATTATTTTATTTTTACTTCGGATTTCGCACCAAAATATCTATGCGGGACCATGGTTCTATGCATATTCTAACTCTTCACACAAACTACTATGGGGGGGAATCAATATAAAACATGTTCACTCACCTCCTGCAATGCATGTGGGATAATTATTTAGGCCTATTAGATCAACGCTCCAAATCAATCCTATGAGTAGATCAACGACTATTGAGCATCGACTTCAAGTAGCCATAACTCGTGATCCAGGAAGCCAAATCATGAAAGAAAGGACACATCAGTAAGTTATAGAAGAGGGGAACATGTTGAGAGAGAAATTAGAGCCATATCAAAAAAATATATGCCCAAACAATTTAGGTAAAAGAGGGCCATGAATTTGATGGGGGACGATGTGTAAATTCTTTAAGCAGACATAATTCATGATCCAAAAAACCAAATCAAGAAAGAAAGAGCTCGTTGGAAAGTTGGAGTAGTATAGAAGATGTTAGTAAGATATGTTTTACTAGCTTGAACACCGAAAAGCTCAAAAAAATTGAAGAACATAAGTAGATGCAACTGACAAGAATTGAGGATTTTTCCAATAAATGTGACTCATATGATTCCTACAGCATTAATCTGACAATTTTAAGAGTTTTCTTAAGTTCTATCCGTAATGTTCATATAATTATTAAAAAACTTGTAGGATAAATTTCAATTGTATGATGACAAAACAAAAGGAGATGAAATGAAAAGTTGCAACAGAAAAAATGAACAATCACAGGAATTGAAGAGTCTCTCTTATTTTATAAAAGAAAACTTGTTGGATGGAGGGACTTTTTCCCATTGTATAAACTGATAATACTGTTATTTTTTGATATATAAAGAGCATAAGGTGTTTTGAGATCATGTTTTTTGTCAAATGTATGTGGGACTACTCAACATATGTGTTTGTCATTTAAGATTCTTGAATGTTTGTCATATGAACTACCTATATGTTCAATATTTAATATACTTATGTTGTTATGATTTCTAATGAGCACAATGATGATGTTACAGGTCTTATCTGCAACTATTTGTGATTATATCTACAATATCATTGTTTTAACATATTGTTGACTGACCTGAACTATTTATGTTTTCAAAAATATTATTTTAAACTATATTCATCTTTTAGAATTGCTCCTACGGGATAGGTTAGAAATAGTTAGATTAGATAGTTGCATTTATTTTAATTAGATTAGAGTTAGAATTAATTAGAATTATTTGGGGGGTAGTTTATTGTGTTTCCCTTTTTTATTTTAACTCGTAGTGACAACCAAGCCCACATATTGGTTGAAACTTGCCATCACAAATGAGTGTGAGTCTAATTGGGACTCAACATCAAGCATTTTCCCTTACATGATTGACAGACCATTTAGGTCTATCAACAAAAATGGTGCTATAAGGAGGGCCATATTACAAGCTAAGCCTACAAATTCATTCTTGTTAATTCTTTTTTTTATTAATGGCTCATTCCCAAATCCCTTTATGGAGATGTATTTATGGTTCTGTACCTCATAACCCTCCTAGAAAGTTAATTAATCTCTTGTCACAAATTAAGTTTGATGGGGAGGGAGAGACCTCTACATCTGAACATATCATCCAGTTTTGTTTGAATTGTTTTTCTTAGAATATTACTAATGAAGGTGTCATATGCAGGTTGTTCACTCTTAATTTTGTAGGTCAGGTCAAAATTTGGTGTGAGATTTTTCCAGTTGCCTCTATTCACACATGGGAACAATTTATGCGTGATTTTCTATATGCTTTTGAGAATTATAATCATGATGAATTGTGTGAAGAAATATTAGAGTTTATGAAGAAAAAATGAATCTTTAGAAGACTTTTCTTTAAGATTTATGTGGCTTATCTATAGATTTCGTTTGGACGATATGCTCTCTATCAATGATTCACTTCTACTTTTGATTTCTCTTTCTAATGAGCAAGATCATCTAGTGGATGAAGAATCCAAGTCATGCCTTAATGTTATTTTTCATGTTGATTTGGATTCACATGAATATGTTGAGGAAACTAATGATTTGGTTGAGCAACATATGTTTGGATATTTCTTCACTCTAGAGGATATAGACGAGAGATAACATGCCTTTTTGGAAGAAGCATATGTATCCTCCCACCATTCCATTCTCCCCTTTTTTCTTAATGATGACAAAGAACCCTCTTGTGTCATAAAGTTGAGTTCATATTTTTTTTGTAGTTGACCAAGAGGAGGGTTTTTCTGCTAGTAATCAAACACTTCGGGTCACACCTTTGGTTGAGCAACATATGTTTGGATATTTCTTCACTCTAGAGGATATAGACGAGAGATAACATGCCTTTTTGGAAGAAGCATATGTATCCTCCCACCATTCCATTCTCCCTCTTTTTCTTAATGATGACAATAACCCTCTTGTGTAGTAAAGTTGAGTTCATATTTTTTTGTAGTTGACCAAGAGGAGGGTTTTTCCATTGATAATCAAACACTTCTGTCACACCTCATGTGGTTGCGTCAAGTTATAATTGGCTATATTCTATCTTTCCAAATATATAGGAAGTGGAGGGAGGAAACTATGGAGGATCATGAAGAAAGTTGTCATGGGCTTGTAGATATCACAACTACCTCAGGAATGGAACATATTGAATCTAATTTAGATGCTCATGTTTGTGGTGTTGAAAATTCTACCCTTGGTTTGAATAAAGACATTCAATAAAAACTTCCTAGGGTCACCACCTTTGACCATCTTTCTTATTATCTCCCCGAAATCATTCTTGAACCCTCTTGTTCTCAAAATTCTTGTGATTTGCTATTATCTTTTCCTTCTAACAATGAACATCAATGTGTCTTCGATAATGCTTTATATTCAGATTTTATAGTGGAGCAAGACAGGTATGTTTATCAGTCAATTGGGAAAGAGAATTTGGACACACAAAACATGACACTTCCTTCGAAAATAAACAAATTGGAATTCATTTATGTTGATAACAATTGTTGTATTGATTCCAGTTTGATCGATAAATATCAAGAAGATTTTCTTGTAGTCTCTAAATTATATATTGAACCCACTTGTTTGGAAAATTGTTGTGATATGTTCATGTTAGTCCTTGAACTTGTTCATGACTTCCCATTTTTGAAAAACCTTGTTTTACCATACTTTTTTTTGTCTAAGACTCCTTATACCTATCTTTTATACTTTGTAGTGTGTTTTTTAACTTGTTTAAGCATATTTTTCATTTGTTCTTAGTAAGATTGATTTGAATTTTATACATTTTGATTGTGTCTCATCGGATTTGGAGCCATTTATAGTTTTTCCAAAGTTTAAATTAAAGACAAAGGCACTACAAGAATGGCACCATTCTTGTAGCACCCAAATCATCATTGTCTTTGAACGTGTTTAAATCCCGAAAGATCGTGTCAGCAGTTAACAAAAATCATGCAGAGGATCGAGCACCATTAATTATTATGATCAGATCATGATTTGGATCCAGGTGATGATTTAAAGAGATTGAGTTTGTACCTATCAGTTCTACATCCAGTCAAAGGTTTCGGGCCACAGTTTAAAACATGCAAAATTATGATTTAATTTGTAATATCCATATTGTGGTCTAACAATATTTTTCAGATCAAGAAACCTCTCCATACCATTTCACTGTTCAATAATTTGAAGAAATCTTATCAGATTGGAACCTTAGCATCTGCAGGTTGACAAAAAACACAATTAGTGTGATGGAACCCACAAAAAGTGGTCAAGTGCTTTGTTTGGAACCACAGGAGCTTGAATTGTTCAAATCATATCATGAGATTAAGAAAAAAATTATTGATGTTGATTGTTTTGAATTATACTGCAATTTCTAGGAGCATCATAAAGAGATTTCAATGTTGTTTGCAAAAAATCAAAGATACGTGGACAGTTCCCGTCATTTTTTGGTTATCAAATTTTGGGAATAGATTATAGTCAAACCATAAGGAATCATCTAAAAAGGTTAAAAACCCACTTCAATAATTGGACGATTTAACCTATTAAGGTCGGTTTTCAAAATTTTGCAGCAGTTTAGGAGAAAATGTGTTTTGTTCATAATGAAATTTCCCAAAAAAATCTGTGGTCGTTTTTAAAACACCTAGTCATCACCTAAAGCTTCAAAAGAAAAGGAAACACTTCAAAGGATTCTACAAAACTGAAAAAAGTCTCCCATGTAGCCAAATTAACTAGATCATGTAAGAGGAAGCTTCAACTACAAAAAGAAGCATAAATTCAACAAGAACCTAGATCCCCTATTTCAGGGCATGAGTCTAAGTGTTTTGAAAGAGTTTATACAAGGAGAATGGTAAAGAAAAGAGTAGAGAAACTGCAGGAAGTCAATTAGGAACCTGAAACAAATTATCATGATGAACCTGTAGAGAAGACCACTGATAAAAAAAAAGAGTAAGATGGAAAAGGGAAAACTAGTTGCAGATTACCAAAGAAGGCCTAAGACTAGGGCAACTAAAAAACTAAGGCTCAATTCCAAAGCCTTATTCAAGCCTTCTATGAAGAAGGACAATTTGATTTTTCTAGATGATGATGTAGTGGAGAAGATCTCAAATAAAATAAGGAGGACAAAGAAACAGTTACTAGTGACAGAAACAGTGAATTCTGAAGTTGAGATAAAGCAAGATCCAACCTATATCCCAGAGACAGATGAGTTTCCAGGTCCAGACATACAAGAAATCCAAATTCCAAAAAATTATGTAGAAGAGGAGATTATTGTAGGTTCATCTTCAAAAGGTAAAGCAACTATCAAAGCATTCAAACAAGAAAATATGGCACTTGAATTCTGGAATGCCAACCTGCAGGAAAAGGTGAAAAAGCTGGAAAAAAAAGAATAGAAATCAACATGAACTATCTAAGAAGGTGAGAAAGATGAATATCAAGCTATATTGGAATAATGTAGTTCTCAAGACTAATTTGAAATAAGAGAATACCAGAGGTCCCTCTTCTTCTCCATAGTGAAGGTTGAAAAGCTAGGTCAACATACAATTTTGATTTTTTTTGTCAACAACAGGAGCACTTGAATTTAAATGAATTGAAAATTCTAAAGTTGTTTTAAAGGGAAATACATAGGTTGGTTACTTTGCAGCGAGAGGAAGAATATAAAGGTGCAACTTGTGTAATACAGGAGGAATTTTTACTGACAATTTTTGGTAATCTTTTTTCAAAAGGTGTTGAGGTAGTTCGAGCAACTAAAGTCCCATTTGAAACTATATTTATGATCATTTCTTTATGCAGGTTTGAAGACCCAACTCAAAAAATAATTGCAACAGTCCTACTTTATAGGATCTAAATATCTTTTGAGATTAAGACTAGTCAAAATGTCAAGTCATCTATCTAATTATTAGATTATTTAGATTCAGATGCAATGAGTGTTATAGAATGTATTTCCTAGATGTTAGCCAGAAATCAGGATCAGATCAAAACTACATCTAGATAATAGGATCTATTGAAACCATTTTTTCTGTATAAAAAGGAGGTATGTTGACAAAACTTGAGGCAGGTTGGAGTGGTGGTATTTTAGAAAAATCTATTTGTGATTGTAAAAGATAAGATTTATTTCATTTTGCACTAAATGGAAAATGTTATCTGATGGTTAGACTTCTATTCTTGTCTTTTATTCTTTCTTTTCTTACGTGAATGCATATTTATCTTCTGTGAAGCATTTGATATATACCGTTTATGATTTAAACCAATAAAGATTTTGTTGAATGCTTGTTCATTACCTGATTTGTGTTTAAGTACATGTTTCTTGTTCTTGAATGATATTTATGATCAAGAATTTCCTATGTGAGTGAACAAATTGGAAACTTACATATTTATGTCTTTTATGTTATAATTTTCTATCTAATTCATCAAATTGACTACCATTTACTAAGCAAGTGTGATAGAAACTTGTTCTTGTGATCTAAGATTGATATTGTTATTTTTACCCACTACTTAACCTTCAAACCAATTTCAAAACCCAAAATAAACTTATTATCATAAACCATTGCATAATTGAGGTGCCTTAGCTTGACTTTTCGTAGTCAAGTGAAACTTTAGGTACTAATAGTTCCTATGTCCTAACCTTGAGTATGATTTCGAATATATTTCATATTCTCATATCTTGCACGAGAAAAAAAATAATTGTGATCAGTTAAGTCAAGGAGAAGAAATACATACGCAATGCATAGCATTTTTAAAACAACAATTGATATCTTTCTTAGAAAAGAGAAAAGGTTTGGAATGTGAAACCATTCCTAGCATGGATCCTACTAATTCACAATCAAAACCAATCATCAGTATGCTTAAGGAAGAAGTGATACCATTAAAAAAAAAAACATTGAGAATATTTCCCTTGCTAGAGAGGCATTTCATTTTCTTAATTCTTCTACTTATTATTCTTTGTACCTTGATCATTTGGATGGTTGTGTTGTGCAGGAAACTAATCAAGATCCTATTTGAACTCATGAAACATGGCCAAACTTTAGAAAAGTACAATATGCTCATAATGTACATATAGAAGAAGGAGAGAATGCAACCCCTTCCTGTGAATTTATTGATTTTTGCCTTATCAACCATTTATATGGGAAGAAGAGGGTGTTGCAAAAAACATATTTTTAAATAAGTATTTTGTTGATTTGTCTACATTTATGATTGACAAAGAGTCTTATTGTTGTAGTAATCAGTTGTTTGAGATTGAATTAAAATGTAATGAAACAAAGGATACTAGTGGCTTCCACCCATACATTGGGGATTTATCTTCTATAGTGGTAAGAAATTATAAGCTCATATCATTTAGTCTCCATATCCCATATCAAGTTACTCGTTATGTGAAATGTGAGCCCTGGGAGGCTTGCCAAAACAATGAGGCACTTTGGTCTAGACCAATATTTATGTCAGGCCTCCATTATTTTGTCTTGTCTTCTTAAAATAATGGTTATATCAGCACTAAGGCTCTTTCACAAAGTCAAGGAAATTCCATATATGTTTATATGAAGGTATTCTACTCTCATGTGAACTCCCTCAATCAATTGTATCGTACTTACTGCAGATTTTATGATAAAATCGAGGCATGGTTGGAGGGATCTTACTTAGGTATATTTCCCATGAATAATAACTATGACATCTTCAATATGATGGATAGAGTTTATAATGATTTAGTTATTCCTATTTTTAGCTTACTACTACTCCAATTTATGTTACTAATTCTTAATAAACATTTGTTTGCATGCTTGGAGTTGCATGGATTGATACATTGGCATTATGATGTCTCATATTTCATTCTCAGTCAGTGTAGTGTAAGATAGGAGTAGGATAGATTAGGCTAGTTCATTTTCTTTGCATAGGTTTCTACTGTAGTTACATGTTTTTTAGTTTCAATAAATCCAAATGTAAGAAACTATTTATTCTTATGAGAAAAGCTTTAGATTGCTCTCTTCTGAGATGTACCCAATGAATAAAGTCTTCAAAAATGATATTTAATAAATTACAGCTGTAGGTTAGTTCATTTTAGTTGGTTTTTTAATAAAAGATTTGTTGGTTGACATGAAAGGAATTTCTAAACAAGTTGGCATCTTCATTAAGATGGATATAGTTAAAATTATTTAATTATTCATACTTTTAGCTTACTACTACTCCAATTTATGTTACTAATTCTTAAAGAACCTCTATTTGCATGCTTGGAGTTGCATGGATGGCTAAATTCGAATCATGATGTCACATAGTTCATTCTTAGTCAGTGTAGTGTAGGATATATTGTAAGTTTTAAACCTGCAAAGTAAAGCAATGCATATAGATTCTTAAGCAATATAGAAATTAATCAATGGCTCATACACAGAGTACACAGAGATTTTATACCAAAAACCCTCAACCAGGAAAACCTTTCTTATTTTCATTATATCGAATTTCACCATTCGCCATACAATATATACAATGTTTTTAAGTATTCCGTAGATACAAAAACCCTAATCCCTTAATCCGGGATTAATTTACAAATCCACTAAAAATAGCAAAATCCGCTAAAATAGCAAAAACCACCCAAAAAAACGCAGTTGTCGTATCTGACGCACCCACACACACACACATGCAAAGAATATAACACATACCCAACTTTATCCCACATGTTGTTTTCTTTGCATCCAGGGGTCCAGGGGATTATATAGTCAACAATCCAGGGCAACAATGCCCATTGTTACTCTACACCAGGAGAAATTTTTTGTGCTCACAGATTTTGTCAATGAATCTGCAGCATTCTTCAAAGTGTCAACCTTTTCCAACAACACCTT
>SNQJ01S0082330.1:28027-41809 GCA_010110895.2 Picea sitchensis
CCTGCACTGCACAGCGCCAATATCTAATGTGCACGCACTGTGCACCAATAATTTTGCACCATGCAACACCAATATTTAGTGCACCCATCACACACCAATATTTCGCACGCACCACATGATCTGCACTACACAATGCCAAACTTTAGTGTGCATACACCACGCACCAACATTTTGCGTACATCACAAGCTCTACACCACACAACGCCAATACTTAGCACTCTTAAGTTATTTTTGCTTATCTTATTTTTCCATATTTCCAACTCACAACCATCATAAAAATGCCTGACATAATTATCAAATCAAATTAAGTACCTTGGAAGTCAAAATGACCCCTTCATAACAACCATTATGGGTGCAATTCTGACTTGGTTTGCCTAAAAACTTGGGGATTTCATTCAGATTTTGTCGTTTTTCCCCAAATTCAACATAGCTCAAATGATGAAATGACGAATTTACCAACTTCATGTTGATCTGTGGCCCATACAAGTCCGTTGTTGAACTAGAAGCTCTGATAACACAATGTAATGTACCCAACCCCAAGTTGATTCACGCCACACAAAACAATTTCTCTGATACAACAATGTAATTGGGGAAATAACTCACTAAGACAAACCACACATGTAACTAGCTTTGGTCCATGTGTGGTGATTCAAGCCTCGCATCCAAATCGCATTACCGTTACTACTAAAATTGACTAATATATACCATTTATTAACCACCATGCCTTTCATATGCAAAAATTATGCAAAACCATGCATAATTATGTACAATTAAAATAAACAGAATGAACATAAGCATACACGCAATAATTTTCATGTAAACACACATAAAAGAACACTTATATTTTTCTATAAATCACCCACTACATGCATAGATCATATGTTCCTCCCAGTCGTAGACTCTGCTATTCATACATTCTCAACAATAGGTCACCCCCAAGCTGGGTTTGTGAATCCACCAGGGTAAAGGCTACCTAAGCCAAACTAAGGTTTGACAAACAAGACAATAAAGAATAGGCCCATGTGCATACTCCAGCAATATTTTCTAGCTCACAACCTCTCATTCCCCACAACCAATCCCACCCAAGGAAATGTACCCCCTTCTCTACTCAACATTCCTTCAGGATGTCCCACTTCCCTTATAGGGCTTCAGCAACAAGTTGGACACGAATTCTTAGAGATCTATAACACTTGGAATACAAGGTTCCTCAAGGAGTTACAACACCCATTGGACCATCACATGGGGAAATTTGTTCCTAGAAATTCTCTCACCTAGAGAGGATGCTCCGTAAGCTTTAAAACCTGCTTCTTCAGCCCAAACCACCAAGGATTTACTGGGTAATAGTCAATTTCAGCTTCCACTTACACTCTTTAGCCAATATATGGATGATGGAAGAAATAATGAGTGAATGATTTTAAGAATGATAAGAATTAAACTAAGTTCCCCAAATTATATTTGCATGTTCCTATCTTGACACTTGTCACTATAGGAACTTCCTTTGATTCCCATTGGTAATGTGTTCCCTTCCCTTAGGAACTTAGGATAAAAAATATATCATAAAGCTTACAACTTAGGAGTAATATTATTTTATTCCTTGGCTTAAGACCCCATGACTTATCCCATTTTCCTCTAAAGTCCTAGCCCCCCTTTCCCTCTTGTGGAGTCCTAGCTCGCCTTTCCCTCTTGTAGAGTCTTACCCCCCCATACTCTTTCATCCGACTTGGTTTGCAACAGTGATGTATTTTATTAATACAAACGAGTAAAATTACATATTACATTTGTTAGGCTCACTGGCCTTTCAATTCATAGGCTCCCTGGCCTAAATCACTCAGACACTCTAGCCCCACTATATATATATATATCCTGGCTCACCGACCTATAAATAATATGCGCATTTACAATTTGGGGTTCAGCCTAGGGGTATTACAGTCTCTTTTCTTTTGCTTTTAAATATTTTTATTTTTAATAAGTTATCCATTTGAAGGATAAATTTCTTATCAGGATGTCAACTTGTTGAACTTTAAGCTTATTTTTCATTGGTGTAGGTTGGAAAAATAGATTGTGTAACCACTAGCATGATACATTCTTCCCTACTAATTGTAAACATGTGTGGACAACATAGGGAAGTGTTATTTTTGAACTTCTATGTATGGATTACCTTGAACGGATTTCTATTCCTAGATTACCTTGCAAATATTTTTATTCTATTAAACAACTCAACAGTGAATTAGAAACCTATCCTTGTTTCTCTTTCATACATGGTTTTTTATCTACTCTCTGATATCTTTCTCATCGAAATATCTTTCAATGAAATTGTTGTTTGGAGTCACTCTTGGCCAGCTGATTATTCTAATCTTCCTCCATAACTATAATATTTATGCTTTCCTCATCAGATTAAAATGTTGAAATCATTTGAATCTTTGGAATTAATAGTTATCTTTCATGGCAAGGAAAATTGATAATTTGTTGAAAATTATTGGATGTAATTTCTGAGATAGAAAATCTTGGTTTTTACAAATGTCCAAGGGACTTATTCATGGCAGGGAATCATGAGGGTTTGATTTTTTGTGGAATGTGTTATGTCAATGAATTTGGAACATTTTTTGACTGATAAATTCCATTAACATATGTCGTTAGGTTCCCGGAAGAATTGAATTGTATCACTTGATGAAAGGGAAAATTTAGATGTATCAATTGAATCGGAGAATTGTCTTGCAAATTATTCACTTGATTATCAATTCTCAAAACCTCACTTATTTTTCCTTCCAGATTGTGAACTTTACCCTGGGAATCTTTCCATTGGGCCTTGTTTCAAATGGTTAACCTATCTTTCCCAACTCTTTTCCTCAACTTTCACTGAAAATATTTTTTCAAAAACGTTCATAATTTAAATCACGCGGCTAGGATTGTAGACTTATATTTTAAGTAAATTCCTCCTATAATGACTAACATAGTTTGCTCCTCATTTTTCTTAGTTTATTTATATATTTTAATTTGTACATAATTATACTTCCTTATTTTCTTAGTTTGGAAATCATGGTAGTGAGTTGTTTTTCTTACACCCTCAAGGGTTAATGATACAATCATCAAGTGATATGGATCAATAATAAAAATGGCAGTGGATATCTTGGTGAAAAATATCAATGCAATTCCTAAGTTTGAGAATCTACTGTCTTCAAGGCCTTATTTCACTAAGATCTTATCCATACAAATAAGCTTAAAGAGGTGGAGTCTTGAATTTATTCAATTCTTTATCCTTGGGCATTTCAAGAATCTGAATTTCTACCACCAAAAAATCTCCAATCTATTGAAGAATCTTGGTTGGGTATCGATTTTATTGATCATTGCTCATCGTAATCTTACTTATTTTAGCTTCCATATTATGTCTTAGTCCTAAAAATCATTCTTAATGGGTTTTAGTTTGTCTAAAAAGTTTATTGGATGAATATTTTACCCTTATTTCAATTTCTAGAGATGAAATGTAATTCTTTGTGTAAATATAATTCATACTTTGTTGTTGTCCCAAACTTATTCCATGTTGTTGTGTTCCTGATCTGGATTATTTTCGGCATGAAATGAGAGAAGAGATATAAAAAATAAATGTACAGAGATATCTCGAATATCCAATAATATAACAGAAATGTATCAGAGATTCAACCGTAAACACAGAGATATAGTAATACACAATTTTCCATTAATGAGCGAAAATGTACAAAGATTGTGAAAATATAGAGTGAAAGACTCACTAGAATGGTGGCATCTTATCTCTGAGAAGAGATGTGTCTGCTACTTGCATTCGCAAGAATATGATTTTTACAATGAGGCTGCAAAGGCCTTTTTATCATAAATAAAATCCAAAACCCTAACCCCGGAAGATGAAAAGCCAACAGTTTTGTGGACCCCGTTTTGGGTAGTTTGGTGTATCAACTTCCCGAGGGCGTAACTTTGGCATACGATCTTCGTTTGGGGTGCACGATGGATCATTGGAAATGTATTGTCGAGGGGATTCATTTTTGGGGCTCAATTATAGCCTTCAACTATCATTGAGAAGCATGATCCCAAAAAACCTTCATTTAGGCCCTCAAAATGGCCCCGGGAGTTAAAAACTGCTAAAAATAGTAAATTGCCAAAATTGCTAGAAAATTGTTTTGAGACAGATGGAAAAGGTGGGTGGCCACCGATATCCACCTATATCAATCATCCCTCCTTAAGAATAAATGGTCTCCATTTCATTGAGTACCCGGGGGAGAGGGGAAAGCGATTGAATCTTCATGCGTTGCTTCCCTTGTTGTGGAAGGATGTCATGAACTTGTTGTTGGCGGGGTTGAATTTGTTCAACCAGTCAGGCTACATGAGATGTCTGGGTGAAAAATGAATCTTTGTGATTTTCTGCATTCTTTTTGACCTTCTTTTGTTGGATAAAAGGTTCTTAGGCCGAGGTTGTAGTGGTTGCAGTATCCTTATGTTCATCTTTTGAACAGATTGTGAAGAAGCTGAAATTTGTAGTATGAGATACTATCTTGCGGCATTGTTTAGGTGGGACAGTAGTTGGAACTACCTCTACTATCCTGTAGAGATGATCCCCCAGAGTAACAATGACACTACGGGGTCGAGACCCATAGATAGCATGGCGCTTCCACATATATGGCTAGCCCAAGACAACATCATAGACATTCAATGGGGAAACATCACATAATACCTCATTCTTGAAGGGTTGGATGTCGTATGACAATCGACACTGCTGCCTGACACAAACATCTTGTCCTTGGTGAAGACAACCAATGTTGTATGTTTGTGGGTGTGGTGTTGTCAACAATCCCAATTGTTTGACAACCTCTGTTGAGATGAGGTTCTTCTGGCTTCCATTATCAATAATAAAATATAGTGGGTTCCCCTTCACCCACATCTGTGAATCAAAAAGGTGCTCCCCCTCTTCCGGATATGTGGGTTCTTTTGGTTGAATTGTTGTGATCGCGACAATAGCAGTGGGGTCTGCATTGATGATTTGTCTTCTATCAATATTTTATGAATCAGATTTTGAATCAAGGTTCAGCTCCTTGTATTTGATATCTCCCACCCATGACTATTTTGAGAGACATTCATCGGTGTTGTGCTAGGGGATTTTGTGGAAATCACACCATTTTCCAGTGTCCTTCTTCGTCTTTCCACGACCCTTCTTTTCTTGTGGCTTGGACTAGTTTTCAGGGGATTGTTTGTTAGGGCCGTCTTTATCATACTTTGGTTTTTGCGGACTTGCAGATCTGAAATCCTGTTTGTTCTGGTGCTTAAATTTTTGCTCGATTTTAGTATCATATCGATAAGCAACATCGAGTGATGAGATGTCCACAAAATCCATTTCATTTTGGATGTATCTGTGTAGAGCCCCACGGTATTTCAGAACCAAATTTCTTTCGAAGTCTTTGATACCCAGCTTGGTGCACAAGGTATGGAAGGTATTGGTGAACTCCAGAACTGCTTGGCCCCTCTCTTGTCGCAGTGTGGTCCATCTCATGTATTGGGCCTCATAGTTTCCAATAGGGTAATAATGTTCCTTTACCGCATCCACAAAAAAATCCCAAGTGGGCTCGGCCCCATATATTCCAGAATCCTATGTGGAACTTTTCTCCCAATAATTTTCCCACCAATGTTTGACATGGGGGAGATCCTTAAGGAGTGCAAAGGTGATATTTTCCATGTCGAAAAAATTATGAACAGAGAAATAAACTTCTAGCAAATTTAACCATTTTTCTAGGGCATCTGCATCTATCTGTCCTCCAAATATGGGAATATCAAAATTAACTTGTAAATTGAAAGGTGAGGTGCCTCCAAAGTGGTCACTTGATGAAGATATGTTTGTTTTTACCGGTAGGCATTGAAGGATGTGGGAAAAATTCTCCATCATTTCGTCTCTCTGTCGTGTGAGAACTTTCTCAAGAACCATATTAATAGAATCATCTGCTCTGTTGTTTTTATTTTCTTAAGCCATGGAGGGTTTCGTGGGCGTGTGAGAGCGATCTTCCTCAAGAGATACATGCTTGAGACCCAAATTTCTATACTCGAACCTCGTCGGGGACATGCACTGAAAAATGATCAAGAGTAGCCTGCTCTGATACCATTGATCCAGATTATTTTCGACACGAAATGAGAGCGAAGATATAATAAAGAAATGTACAGAGATATCTCAGATATCCAATAATATAACATAAATGTATCATAGATGCAACCATAAACATAGAGATACAGTAATACACAATTTTCTATTAATGAGCAAAAATGTACAAAGACTGTAAAAATACAGAGTTAAAGACTCGCTTGAATGGTGGCAGCCTATCTCTAAGAAGAGATGTTTCTGCTACTCGCTTTCACAAGAACATGATTTTTACAATGAGGATCCAAAGGCCTTTTTATCATAAAGAAAATCTAAAACCCTAACCCCGGAAGATGAAAATCCAACAATTTTGTGGACCCCGTTTTGGGTAGTTTGGTGTATCAACTTCTCGGGGGCGTAACTTTGGCATACAATCTTCATTTGGGGCGCAGGATAGCTCGTTGGAAAGGTATCATTGAGGAGATTCATTTTGGGGGCTCAATCCAAGCCTTCATCTATCATTGAGAATATCTATCCCAGAAAACCTTCATTTAGGCCCTCAGAATGGCCCCGGAAGTTAAAAACTGCTAAAATAGTAAATTGCCAAAATTGCCATAAAATTGTTTTGAGCCAGATGGAAAAGGTGGGTGGCCACCGATATCCACCTGGATCAATTCCTTTATTATTTTTCAGTCGTTTTCATTTTATTTTTGATGACCGACATTTTCAGTCTTAGGTTTCTTTTAGTTTAGTTTTATTTTCTTTTCACAGTGTGGTTAGATTCATCTCTTGCTTTCCGCTTGTACAAGTTATTTTCATATTTCAATTTGACTGTTGATATTTTCTGAGTTGTTTTGACTCCCTTGTTTAACCTGAGGATTATTTTTTGAGTTTGAATGTGGGGCAAGTCCAACTCTAGTTATACACTAAAGAGATTCTTATGATTCTTGGAATGTATTGGATTCTATATCTGGAAAACCTTTATGAAGTTCTTAGTTGTGGATAATGACAGATAGTTGTGGTGGAACACTTGTGCTTATTGAGCTTACCACGATAATCCATAAGTAGAGGAAAGTGTCTATCTACCTTTTTCTTTGAGCCCCATCCACCGCATATTAACAAGTCAACTACTTCTATGATGGTTCTTGGGGAGACCTATGGGTTAAACTCAAATGCATAACATCTACTCGGAAAATCTAAGCAACTCTTGTATCACCCTGCTTCCTTCACACCCTACTTGCATAAGCAACATATATATACCAAATCTAAAAGGGTGAGCATAACTTGAAACAAAAAGGAAGTTCAAAGCACTATCAATAGTGTGGGAAGTACAAGTAAACACGCCAGGGCTATGGACGCTCGCTGGTAGAAAAACTATGCTTGTATGGTACTGAGGAAACTTTGTCAGGGATATGGGCGCTCACCAGCAATGTTGGGAAAAGAGAGATGATGAACACACTTATGTAGATGTATGATTGTTATAAAAAGTGAAAACCCATGGCTAAACCAAAGCCAATCAAAAGTTCGTAACATGTTAAATAAATTTACCTCGCTAATTGGCTCCTTGAAAAAGGTATGTTAGATAGCAAGTACTTGAAATTTTGGGTTATATATTTTAGAAATTTGGCATCAGTGTGGTACCCTTGACTATTGGAAAATTGTCTACAATTTGTTGAGCTTATCCTTAACATTTAGATATGAAGTAAAGGCCCTAGATTTCCATGACAAAGATAATCCATTCTCCTAGTCTATCACCATTTGTTGTGGCCACAACCAACCCCCTTTCATTTTTATGCTATAAGAAAAAGGAAAGGGGCCCCCTACTAAATTTGAACTCTAAAGTCTAATACACTACTACTATAAGCCTACTTGACATTCTTGGTCCACCTTGAGAGATTTGGGGGTTTAAGACATTTATTGATGATTTATCCTTGGGGATGTTTCTCACAATTGATAATCTCATTGATTTAGTATTTTCAGATGTTCTCTATTATACTGTTGATTTTTTATGCTTCCTTGACCTTTTTGTGACGAGATTGACAAGTTGTCTTTTGAGCCTTTACACTAATGGGTTTTAATCAATTTGAATATATTATTGATCTTATTTGAATGAAAGGATTGATTCCCCATCTTATACCTTGAATATGTTTGCTCTTAAGGACCTCCTGAATTCTTATGCTTCGGTTTGGAATCATTGAGAAGTGTATGGTTGGTTTTAATGAATAACATATTGACATTTTTTTGTTCTCTTTCTTGTGCATTGTACCTAAGGAATTCATTCTTTTAATTTCCTCATTGTTTGAACAAGCCTTTCTTTGAAACTCTTTTCATTTGATGAATAAAATGGTGATGAGAAGGAATATAAATTATATAACATACTAGCAAGTATATCCTTCCTTCTTTAACAAAGTTTATTCTATCTGTGGTTGCAAGAACAAGGTTTCCAAGTCACTTTCTTACTAGATTCTTCTTCTATTTTAAGTATTCGAGAATATCATTTCTAAGCAGAAAATCATGTGCAGTTGGTCACGTACAATAGATGGAAAACTCAAGCATGCCTTGGGAAACCCCATATTTCTCTACCTAACCACTTCAATCTTGTAATACCTATGGGAATCTCTTGCTTTCCTTCCTCTTATCCAGGATTCTCCCTAATCAGATCTTGATCCTTATTGAATCTAACATTCGAAATTGAGCCTCGTTATTCCCAAACCCCATCTAGATTTGTGTTTATCCTTTCATATTCTAGGCCTGATTGTTATTGTATTTTATTATTTTTCCAAGAACGTGATCCATGGTTGGAACCTTGACCCTCATCTAGAACCTTCCTTCTTATCGGGAAGCTTGACCATTGGACTTACCTTATCAAGATCCTCCCCATTGGGGAGATGCTTTACCATGTTCTCACAACTCTCCCCGAGATTTGAAGCCTGCAAGACTATCAGACCCACTTGTTTGGACTCTCCTTCACTAAGAGGTTAGACTACTTCTTGCTCATCCTAGTTCCTGAATCCTGTAACCTATGATACTAATAGGGTCACCTTTTCCCTACGTAGAAGCTCATAGTTTGCAAGCTTTGCAGGAGAAATTTGGTTGGCTCTCCCTTTCGGAATTTCAATGCTACACTGCATTTGATATTCCCACAAGTCACAAGCTTACGTGATAATCCTCACAGGAATTTGTGTTGGAGTGATTTGAATATTCATTTGTGTGTATACACAGCCCGCAACCCGAAACCCTTGTAGGATCTCACCAACCCACAACCCTTCTCCCCGTAGAGTACCCTTCCTGCAAACCAATTGGACTCATCTTCATGAGTGGACTCCATCGAGGTGTTTGACGATTATCTATCCCACAAACTTAACTCTACCATGTCCTATCTTATGTGGAATCCAGATCACGCAAACCTTGTGAGAAATTCTTCGCAGGAGGGGACCAATGGAGCGTTAATTTATGATTCATTTTCTGCCAACGAACCTTTATTTCCGTGAAGCATATTCCCTCGTACCTAGTCTCGCGAAGCCTATCACATTATTCAATCAAATGATCTCCATCGATTATTCGGGCTATCAGATTACTTCACTTGCATGGTTTATTATCCTTCCTGACCATTCGATTCTGAAACCGATCGGACTTCATCCATCATGATTTCCCTTTGTGATTTCCCCTTGATCAGACTGGCATATCCCATGTTCTAGGAGAGCGTCAAACTCCTTTTCATCATATGGGTCACCCTTTGTGGCGTTGGCATGGCATTAATGTGTCATGTGATGTGCCATCTCTTTACCCAATGGTTGTTTGTCATTTGTCTTATCCATATTAGCGTGACATTGATCTTGGTGTGGAACCCTTACCTAGGTGCAGAACCTTGACTAGTAATGGAACCTTGACCCGTGAAAAACCAAGCCTAATTTTTCCAATTTTGTATATACGATTTGTATAATTTTATTTGTTTTTTTTTTTTATTATTCCTTTTTTTTCTTTCAAATTTCCCATGGTTTCCCAAATCTACCCATAGTTTTACAAATCTACACTTAGTTTTAAATTTTTCATGGTTTTCCCAAATCTGCCCATAGTTTTTACAAACCTGCCCAAAGTTTTAAACATCCCACTTATTCTAAGAATTAAATGGGGAGATTATTGTTACTTTGGGAATCATTTTTACTTGGGGGAATTAATTTTACAATGGGGATTAACTTATGTATCTTACATTATTTTAGCATAGCAAGTTTATATTTTTTAAATTCCTAAGTTTATATTTTATTATTATATTTCATTATTTATTTTTATTTTATGTTTTTTTTCTTATTTTAATTATTTATTTTTTATTTTTTCATTTTTTCATTTTTCCTAATTCTAATGTTTCAAAGTATGCACTTCATTATTTATATTTAAGTTAAGGAATTTTATTTTTTAATTTTTATTATTCTATTTATTTTTTAATTTTTGTTTATTTTATTTATTTATTTTTAATTTTTAAATTTCTTCATTTTTCCTAATCCCAATGTTTCAAAGTATATATGGAATTTTATTTTTTAATTTTTATTATTCTATTTATTTTTTAATTTTTGTTTATTTTATTTATTTATTTTTAATTTTTAAATTTCTTCATTTTTCCTAATCCCATGTTCCAAAGTATGCATTTCATATAAGTCTATTTTTTAATTTTTATTATTTTATTTAATTTTTATTTTTCTTAATCCCAATGTTCCAAAGTATGCATTTCATTATTTATATTTAAGTCAGGGAATACAAATTAAGACATGCCATGGAAATTAACCGTTGGGACATGGTTCTTTACCAGGGATTTCATGACAAGGATTTTCCCGTAATACGCCAGGATCAACCCTTCACGCAAACTTTGGACCATGGTGTAATTGTATTATTTTATTATTCTTGATTATTTTATTATTTTTGGTTTGAGATTGTATTATTCTCGCTTATTTTATTATTTTTGGTTTGGTGTAATTGTATTAGTTTATTATTCTACACAAGACCGAGGTTTTATGCTTATCCTAACTCCTCAAACAAACCACTRAGGGGAGAGAAATCAATATAAACCTTGTTCACTCACTTCCCACAATGCATTTGGGGTATTTTTTTAGGCATGTCACTTYAATGGCCCATATCAATCCCAATCCCATGAGCAGAGCAACAGTTTTTKAGCATTGATTTYATGTAATCATAACTCATGATCTAGGAAGCCAAACCAGAYAAGAGAGAACTTGTTGGAAATATGTCAAAGAGGGGAACRCGTTGGGGTAAGAATTCAAGCAATATTAACAACATAGATGCCTAAAAAAATCAGATAAAAGAGGGCCACGAATTTGATGGGGGACGAACTGTATATTCCTCAAGCAGTSATAATTCATGATCCAAAAAAMCAAATCAGGAAAGATAGACCTCATTGAAAAGTTGGAGTAGTATAGAAGATGTTAGTAAAATCATTTTTACTATCTTGACTGTTGAAAAGCTCAGAAAAATTAAAGAACATAAGGAGATGCCGCTGAGACRAATTRAGGATATTTTCAATGAGTGTGAGTCATAGGATTCTTRTGTCATGAATCTGATGACTTTAAGAATTTCCTTAAGTTYTGTCAGTAAYGTTCATACAATTATTAATAAATTTGTAAGAGAAATTTGAATTGTGTGATGAYAAAACAAAAGGAGACGAAATGAAAATTTGAAACTGAACAAAATGAACAGACATAGGAAATGAAGAGTCTCTCTTATTTTATAAAAGAGAACTCGTTGTATGAAGGAAGGTATTTTGTATGTTGTATAGATTGATAATATTATTATTTCTGGATATATAAAGAGCAGAAGGCATTTTGAGATCATGCTTGTTGTCAAATGTGTGTGGACTACTCTACATATGTGTTTGTCATTTAAGATTCTTGAATCCTTGTCATATGAACTACTTTTTTGTTCAGTATTTAAGATACTTGTGGTGTTATGATTTATAATCAGTATAGTTATGATGTTACAGGTCTTGTCTGCAATTATTTGTGATTATATCTGCAATATCATTTTTTTAACATATTGTTTGGTGACATGAACTATTTTTGTTGTCAAAAATGTTAATTTACATTGTATTCACCTATTAGAATTGATCATGCAAGAAAGGTTATAAATAGTTAGATTAGGTAGTTGCATTTGTTTTAATTAGATTAGAGTTATAGTTAATTAGAATTCTTTGGGGGACAATTTATTGCCTTTACCTTTTTCTTTTAATTTGTAGTGGCAATAAGGCCTGCATATTGATTGGAACTTTCCATCCCAAATGAGAGTGAGTATAATTTGGACTTGCCAACAAGCATTTTCCCTTACCTGATTAACAGCCCATTGGGACCCAACAACACACTCATTCAAAATAGTAGTTGAGAAAGATGTTATATAGTCAAGTACATGAAAAATAGATGAGAATGTGTTATGGTTGAAATTTTAGTAGATCATGGTAAAAGGTAAAATGAAATTATATCATGATAGTTGATAGAAGAAGCATGAGTTTATATAAGGTCAATCGATTCTCCTATTTGACATAAAAAAGAAACATGATGTCAAAAAACTCAACTATGGGTGGTTAGGACCTTACAAATTGAAGAAACTATAGGAGAATGGGTCACTCAAACTAGAAATCCTAGAATGGATCCCAAACATCATTAGTTGAGTTAATACACCTTGGCTAAAAATATTCCATGACTAAAATCAAGCTATAGGTTGGGGGAAAGATGCCCCCGCCAAACTTTGCAAAGGATATAGATACGGATCTGATGTAGGAAGTGTTGAATATGTCAATGAATTTCTCAGATTTGGTAGATATGAGTAGATTTAGTGGAGCCTATTTTGTAGTAGTTTGTTCAACCAAATCTATCAATTTGATATGAACGCACAAGTTTAGAAAATAATTATGTAACTAATCTAATTATGTTCATTATTTATGTAAGTTCGTAGAAGCAGACAAGAGTGTGAGTGAGTTGTTGTAATATCCATGATCTGAATAATAAGACAACCGATACCTCTCCTTGGTGGACGTAGCTCAATATTTGGGTGAACCACGTAAATCTTTGTGTTTTATAATCTGTGTGATTATTGATTGTGTTTTTCCGCATTTACAATTATAACAAATGATATCAGAGCGGGACATTGGAGATCTGTCAGGTCACGGGCATGGAGGAGGAGCAGTGATGGCTATCTATTTTGAAGGGAACGCGGGGATTGGAGCGTTGTTTACAACTCAGCGCTAAGGTTGTTGCATAAGGGAACCGTTGATTTATTAGTGCACTTATGAAATTTCAGTGCGCTGACATATATATATAAAGGTAGGTGCGCGGATCTTCAAATTAATAATTGGCAGTGTTTTTAAATGGTATGAATATATTTAAAAGGGTTTGAATGGCATATATTTAAAGGAAGGTCGAATGGCATATATTTAAAAGGGTGTGAATGACATATATTTAAAGGAATGTGAATGGTATATATATATATATATATATANTCAGGTCACGGGCATGGAGGAGGAGCAGTGATGGCTATCTATTTTGAAGGGAACGCGGGGATTGGAGCGTTGTTTACAACTCAGCGCTAAGGTTGTTGCATAAGGGAACCGTTGATTTATTAGTGCACTTATGAAATTTCAGTATTGACATTTCAGCGCTGACATATATATATAAAGGTAGGTGCGCGGATCTTCA